>JASAND010006127.1:0-10559 GCA_030248195.1 Trissonchulus latispiculum | reverse complement strand
CAGAAATTTGTGACCCTCCCCAACCCCCCTCAGGGCCCCAACCCCTCCCCCCAAAATTTTTTCATTTTTATGACTCTATAAAATGACTTATAAAATCACATTTTCAGTCGTTTCTAATGATAAAATACATCAAAATTTTGGCATAAAAATAGAAAAATTTTTTGGGCGAGTTTGGTGAGCCGGGGGGTTTGGGGGAGGTCTAAAAAGGGGGCCCGCCCTCGAAATTTCGAGGGGCCTCCCCAACCCAAATCCCCGTTACACTCTATGGCTACCCCCCAAGGAAACTATATATGCTCATATGCATATCCCCCATAGGTGTAACGGGATTTGGGTTGGGGAGGCTCCCCCCCCGAAATTTTGGGGGGCGGGCTCCTTTGGAAACCCTCCCCAACCCCCCCCAAGATTCCCCCCAAACCTTCCCTCCAAAATATAGTTCAAAAATCAAGACCTTTTCTAATCGCTCAAAATTGTAAATTTTCAGCCATTTTAATGCCAAGAAATATGACACAAACATGAAGTCAAATTTTAACATTAGACAAGGGAAAGACTAAAAATTTCGATTGACAACATGTTTCTAAACTCAGTACGAAAAGTCAGATTAATTGAGTCAGAGAAAGCACATAAAACTGAGTTATCTCGTAGTTACAAAATAATTTTACACTTTCAACCAAAAATTAGGACATTTTTGAAAATTTTTGCAGAATTTACCCTAAAAACACCCAAATTCTGCTCGTTCTTTTTGCGCCCACGGCGCGATACATGTGCTTGGGGGGGGGGGGGGGGTTTGGGAGGGGTTTTCATCCCCCCAGACTTGAGCTCACCCCCCCCCAGCCATTTTTTTTCAAACCCATCCCCCAAAAGTTTTTTGGGAAACCCCTGGCTCTGCCAGGCGCCAACTGGGGGGTAGTCGCGCTAGACATGCAGGCAGGAGGGGAAGTTTTGGTTGGCATGGCGGCTGAAGGCCGCCGAAAAACCGGATTTTTTCCGGTTTTTTACCGGAAAAATCCGGATTCTTGGGGGGGGGGGGTGAGGGACCCATCTGGGGGGGGTGAGCTCAAGTGGAAAAACTGGGGGATGAAAACCAATCCCAAACCCTCCCCCCCCAAGCACATGTATCGCGCCGTGGGCGCGAAAAATTGAGCAGAATTTGGGTGTTTTTAGGGTAAATTTGGAAAATTCTTCAAAAATGTCCTAATTTTTGGATTGAAAGTGAGCATTATTGCGAGAAATACACGTTTCTAACAGTTTTATGTGCTTTCTGACTCAATATTGACTGTTATTTTGGAGTTAGATATACATGTTGTCAATCAGGTTTACGAGTTTAAGTCCTTATCTAATTAAATTACTTCATGTTTGGATATTTCTTGGCATTAGCGATGGCTGAAAATACAATTTTTGGCATGAAAATAGAAACAATTTTTGGGGAGGTTTGGGGGGTCTTGGGGGGGGGGGGGTTGGGAGTTCCAGGCGTGGCTCCGCCCCCAAAATTTCTGGGGAGGGGGGGGGCAACTTCATAAATCCCCGTTACACTCTATGGGGATATGCATATGAGCATATATATTTCTGGGGGGTAGCCATAGGTGTAACGGGGATTTGGAATGAGGCCCCCTCCCCGAAATTTCGAGGGCGGGCTCCCTTTAGACCTCCCCAAACCCCCCACGACCCCCATCAAACCTCGCACCAAAATTTGTTCTATTTTTTTGCCAGCCCTGATGTATTTTATCATTAGAAACGACTGAAAATGTGATTTTATAAAGTCATTTTATAGAGTCATAAAAATGAAAAAAATTTTTGGGGGGAGGGTTGGGGGGCCCTGAGGGGGGGGGTTGGGGAGGGGGTCACAAATTTCTGCTTCTATTCGTAGGTTTTTATATAAGGTTTTAATTGGTAACTCTATAGTCTGAAAAGTTAAGATTCGTACAGACGGTGAATGGAGTATTCGTTTGTGAAAACTTAGCTATGGTTTGGCTTAACACATGTATAGATGACGTCTTGAGTCGTGCGGGTTATGCATAGGTGTAATTGGGGGGAGGTTTGGGGGAGCTAGCCCCCCCAGCCATTTTTTCAAACCACCCCCAAAAGTTTTTGGGGGCCCCCGGGCCCCGCCAGGCGCCAACTGGGGGGGGGTAGTCGCGCCAGACATGTGCAGGAGGGGAAGTTTTGGGGGGTCGAAAGGGTGAGAGTGTCGGCCGACCGCCGAAAAACCGGATTTTTCCGGTTTTTTACGGGAAAAATCCGGATTCTGGGGGGTGGTGAGGGACCCATCTGGGAGGGGGGTGAGCTCAAGTCTGGGGGGGACGGAAACCTCCTCCCAAACCCACCCCCTAGCACATGTATCGCGCCGTGGGCGCGAAAAATTGAGCAGAATTTGGGTGTTTTTAGGGTAAATTCTGCAAAAATTTTCAAAAATGTCCTAATTTTTGGTTGAAAGTGTGCATTATTGCGAGAAATACACGTTTTAACAGTTTTATGTGCTTTCTGACTCAATATTGACTTTATTTTGGAGTTAGAAACATGTTGTCAATCAGGTTTACGAGTTTAAGTCCCCTATCTAATGTTAAAATTACTTCATGTTTGGATATTTCTTGGCATTAGCGATGGCTGAAAATACAATTTTTGGCATGAAAATAGAAACAATTTTTGGGGGAGGTTTGGGGGGGGTCTTGGGGGGGGGGGTTGGAGGAGGTGCTCGTGGGGTTCCGCCCCCAAAATTTCGGGGAGGGGGGCCTCCCCCAACCCAAATCCCCGTTACACCTATGGGGATATGCATATGAGCATATATAGTTTCCTTGGGGGGGGGGGTAGCCATAGGTGTAACGGGGATTTGGGTTGGGGGAGGCCCCCTCCCCCGAAATTTCGAGGGCGGGCCCCCTTTTTAGACCTCCCCCAAACCCCCCACGACTCCCCTCAAACCTCGCCCAAAAATTTTTTCTATTTTTATGCCAAAATTTTGATGTATTTTATCATTAGAAACGACTGAAAATGTGATTTTATAAAGTCATTTTATAGAGTCATAAAAATGAAAAAAATTTTTGGGGGGAGGGTTGGGGGGCCCTGAGGGGGGGGGGTTGGGGAGGGGGTCACAAATTTCTGCTTCTATTCGTAGGTTTTTATATAAGGTTTTAATTGGTAACTCTATAGTCTGAAAAGTTAAGATTCGTACAGACGGTGAATGGAGTATTCGTTTGTGAAAACTTAGCTATGGTTTGGCTTAACACATGTATAGATGACGTCTTGAGTCGTGCGGGTTATGCATAGGTGTAATTGGGGGGAGGTTTGGGGGAGCTAGCCCCCCCCAGCCATTTTTTCAAACCACCCCCAAACTAGGTTTTTTTTTGGTCAAAAATAGCGTCGTTTGCAGAAATGAACAATAGTTTTGACGACGCCAAAATAAAAATGACGACAGAATGACCAAGCCAAAATGTGGAAGTAGCACTCAAATTTAACAAGAATGCAAAGTTTCTATTACGTTTTAACAGTGCTTTTTCAAAAAATTCTCAATCGGGGGCTGCCGCCCCCAACCCCCCGCTCTCTATACATTGTCTTAGTGATGTTAAGCTTCGACGATGTTTGAACAGTCAATCAGTATATCTAAATCTGTTATATAATACAAAGCCACAGGCTACAAGTCTTTATGCTACATACTTCATTTTTGGATAGAAAAAGCTTAAAATGTCGTGCGATTTTAGCAAAAAATTCTCATTTTTCCCTTCAAAAAGGGTAAACTTTTAAAAATTTTCTTGTTTCTGTAAAATGAAAAGAATTAAAGATTTAAAGGACGATTTCATCTAAAAAGCAAAAAATTTCCTTCAACTTATGGGGGGCTCCGCCCCCAGACCCCCCACATTGTATCGGGTTGTTCTCGTCATTGTTAATGCTTAAAGACATGATACATACATAGACACCAGATATTTGTATTATATGAGTACGTAAGTTAGAATATATATTCGCGGGACAATGCGAAATATGAAGCAACACGCGCCAAGGGTAAAAATTCAACCAAAATTACGAATATATATAGCCTAAAATCAAAACAAAACTGCATTTCTGCAAAACTGTATTTTTGACGTTGGGCAAATAAAAATGACGCTCAGAAAATAAAAATGACGAAAATTTGATGAAATCCGATTTTGAAAAAAAAACGCTGCCCCCAAAAGTTTTTGGGGGCCCCCGGGCCCCGCCAGGCGCCAACTGGGGGGGGTAGTCGCGCCAGACATCAGCAGGAGGGGAAGTTTTGGGGGGGGTGAAGGGCGGCCGAAGGCCGCCGAAAAACCGGATTTTTCCGGTTTTTTACTGGAAAAATCCGGATTCTGGGGGGTGGTGAGGGACCCATCTGGGGGGGGGGGGTGAGCTCAAGTCTGGGGGGGGATGAAAACCCCTCCCAAACCCACCCCCCCAAGCACATGTATCGCGCCGTGGGCGCGAAAAATTGAGCAGAATTTGGGTGTTTTTAGGGTAAATTCTGCAAAAATTTTCAAAAATGTCCTAATTTTTGGTTGAAAGTGTGCATTATTGCGAGAAATACACGTTTTAACAGTTTTATGTGCTTTCTGACTCAATATTGACTTTATTTTGGAGTTAGAAACATGTTGTCAATCAGGTTTACGAGTTTAAGTCCGCCCGCCCCCAAAATTTCGGGGAGGGGGGCCTCCCCCAACCCAAATCCCCGTTACACCTATGGGGATATGCATATGAGCATATATAGTTTCCTTGGGGGGGGGTAGCCATAGGTGTAACGGGGATTTGGGTTGGGGGAGGCCCCCTCCCCCGAAATTTTGAGGGCGGGCCCCCTTTTTAGACCTCCCCCATACCCCCCCACGACTCCCCTCAAACCTCGCCCAAAAATTTTTTCTATTTTTATGCCAAAAATTTGATGTATTTTATCATTAGAAACGACTGAAAATGTGATTTTATAAAGTCATTTTATAGAGTCATAAAAATGAAAAAAATTTTAGGGGGGAGGGTTGGGGGGCCCTGAGGGGGGGGGGGTTGGGGAGGGGGTCACAAATTTTTGCGATTTTTCAAACATTTTGTGAAAAAAATTGACTAGAAATTGTTAAATGCGCTAAAAATAGGTTTTAAGACGCAATACTAGTGGTTTTGATTAGTTTTATGTCGAAAATAGTAGATTTTATGTCGAAAAAGATAAAATTTAGCTCAAAAGGAGGGGGTTTCAACCCCAAAACCTCTCCCCTGGATACGCCCATGGGGGGAGGTTGAAAAGTGGGGGCGGGGAAATAAAATGGGTTAAAAATGCCAAAAATGACGCATATATACATGGGCGCACCCAGGGGGGGGGGTTTTGGGGGTTCCGACCCCCCCCCCTTTTTGTCCGACCCCCCCCCGGGAATTTTTGGGGAGAAAGCAAAAATTGAGCTATTTTTAGTGCATAAAATTAAAAATTATGAAAATTTTTCGCGCCTGCGGCGCTTTTCTATCTCGATTTTTATAATTTTGTCGCCTGCGGCGCTTTTCTATCTCGATTTTTAAAATTTTTCTCGCCTGCGGTGCTTTTCTATCCCGATTTTTAAAATTTTTTTCGCCTGCGGCGCTTTTCTATCTCGATTTTTATAATTTTTGTCGCCTGCGGCACTTTTCTAACTGCATTTTCAAAATTTTTCGGGCCTGCGGCGCTTTTCTACCTGAGTGTTCAAAATTTTTCGGGCCAGCGGCGCTTTTTTAACTGAATTTAAAAATTTTCTCGCCTGCGGCGCTATTATGTATTAACGTTTACAACGTTTTGGAACCTGCGGCGCTTTTTTACCTCCATTTTACTGAATTTCCGCGGCTGCGGTACTTTTCTATCTCGATTTCAAAAAGTGCATGTCTGCTTTTCTACGTCATGCTTTTTTAATTTGTCGCGCCTGCGGCACTATTCTATATCAATTTTAACAATTTAAAATTTTAACAATGCACCTCGCAGAGCTTTTTATTCAAATCTTTTCCAGCTTTCCAATACAAATTTTGCCATTATGTCAAAGAATTTCTCAACTTTTATTGAAATCTTTTTAAAGATTTCCATTACGGCTTTTTGCAAAATTTCAAAAAATTTTCTCAACTTCGGGGGGGCTCCGCCCCCCAGCCCCCCCCCCCGCGTCGGCTGGCGACGACTCCTAAATCTCGTCATTTTTGTGGCTCCCAAAACAAACTCTTTGTTGAAAACTTCGCCACCGCCACCCTCCCCCCCCCCAGCGTAAACGTGTCAGGAGAAGGCAAAAAATTTTTTCCGGCTCGACCCCCCCCCCTTTTCAAAATCCTGGGTGCGCCCCTGCATATATATATAAAAAGCCTGTTTTCTACATATATATACTGCCACTAGCGTAGATACGGGGGGGGGTGGGGGGCGGCCGCCCTCCCCGAAATAATGGCTTTGCCCCCCTGAAAAATTGGGCAAAAGAAATATTTTACGCCCGCGCGGAGCGCGGGCGTTTAGCACACGTCTTTGCATAGTCAGGTCCACACATCGGAGAATCCTGGATGGAAATGATGTGGGGGATTGGACCCAACCGCTAGGTAGCATAATTTGAGGACTCCAGATGCTTCAGTGTTAATCCAACACAGCCGTGTTCCCGGGAGTTTGGAACCCATTTGCGCCGTTGACCAGACGGAAGCCAGCAGGCACCTGTGGGGATCTCCATTTGATGGGGTCCGTGTCTATCGGATTTCCCACGGAGGTGGTTCCAAGCCCCCCTATTCCCAACATCATCAGCCTTGGCATAATTGGTTGATATGATCAGAATAGGCAGTTCTTAATGGGAGCATCTTCATAGTTTGAGTTTTCAGACAAGACAATTTAAATGTAGAAAATAGCAAATAATGGTACAAAATGTTGTTAGACAATTGATAAATCATTGTAAAGAATTAAAAGTTTCAATAGCGTTCAATGGCGAAATTTAAAAATTTTCTCAACTTCTGGGGGACTGCCCCCCAGACCCCCCGTTTGGGGTTTAGGGTTTCGTCTTCAGTTGTAACAAGTCGAAACCATGGACCAAAGAAGACTTGAATTAATATGACAGCTTGCAGTAGTATATGCAGTGTGCGTGCAGTTATATATTCCGCAAAAATAAAATTTTTCTTCCCCCCCTCACAAATCCTCGGTCAAAACCGCCCCCCCTGAAATTTTTTTGTACCTACGCTACTGTATACTGCTATAACTAAGCTTAAAAGTGTTCAAAAATTGAGTTTTAGCACCAAAAAAGACGATTTTTGACCAAAAATTTCCGGCGATGCCCGAAACATTTTGAAAATTTTTGCCGACATGGTTCCCTTTCACGCCTAAATTTCAATTTTGACCAAAAATGCTTGTTTTTGCCTTAAAATTTGTCTAGTTTGGCTCCAAATACAGGAAAAAAACGTTTTCTACACGATATGATGCTTAAACTGCCGAAAATACACAATTTTAAAAAACTTCCAAAATTTGCCTATGTTTACATACACATATATAATGTGTGTGTTAAACATACCAAATTTTCAAAAGTCACTATGACCTCAATTTTTCAACAAAAGCTAATATATTTTGATGCAGTTATATATACTAAAAACAACGCGTTCTTTCATTTGGAACGGTTAGAAATACTCCTGGCAATTTGGGTTTTCCCGCATTGGGTTTTTTCCTGCCAGTTTAGGACAATTTTTCTCACTAATGGAGCACTCTAGAGAGGTGTTCTATAGCTCATAAGAAAGCTTAGGACTAGGCCTAGCTGCCTGTTGTATATTCAGTATATATTTATTAAATTCAGTATATATATTAAAGTTGACATAAAAATTTTTCCACGCGGCAGAATTTCTTGCCATTTGGCACAAATGAGTACTCCTATAGGGCCTCCTTCTATGCCAAATTACAGCTTTATAGCTCGCACCAGTAATAAAATTTTCCTTTCGTTAGCCAAAAATTTTTAAATTTTTGCTGAAACTTCAACTTTGAAGAGTAATTGCCTTAGATGCAGATAAGATACAGACATCTAGTATTTTTCTGCAGGTAAGAACATATGTGCCAAATCATATTGGCGAATGGTAGCTTTGAAGCTTGGGCCTAGCAGTCAGTAGAAATTTTTAATTAATTATATTGGTAGTTGCGAAAAAGGGGGGGGGGCGGGCACATAAACGCGACAGCTGCACACGGATGGAGGGCAGATAAGATCTCAGTACCCGATATTTTTTTGACCACACCACACCCATGCTGGCTTTTTCCTACAGGGGATGGGGTGGGCCCCCCCCCAGAAATCCGCCCCCCCCCCAGACTTGGGTCGCCCCCCCCCCAGGATTCGGGCCTTCCCCCCCCAGAACCCCCCCCCCACCCTGAAGTGCCCGGAAAAATAGGGTTTTGAGGGTAAATTTTGAAAAAATTTTCCGGCTTCGCCGGATTTTTACCCATTTTTAAGCATTTTTTAGCTATTTTAAGCTTAAATTTAAGTTAAAAATAGTCAATTTTTTAGCTCAGCAGCAAAAAATAGCTATTTTTAGACATTTTTCTAAAAAATTTTCTCCCCCCCCCCCAGAAATCCGAGCCCCCCCCCCAGACCTGGGGGGAGACCCCCCCCCCCAGACTTCCCCCCCAGAAATTTTTGCCTAGGAAAAAGCCAGTCATGCTCTATATCCTCGCCAAAAAGTAGGCCAATCGGACAAAGTCGGGGCA
Organism: Trissonchulus latispiculum; assembly: GCA_030248195.1. Lineage (NCBI taxonomy): Eukaryota > Metazoa > Nematoda > Enoplea > Enoplida > Ironidae > Trissonchulus > Trissonchulus latispiculum. The sequence goes on along the minus strand of JASAND010006127.1, from coordinate 1,924 downwards.
AGTCGATTTTTGTAGCCCCCCCCCCTTAAGTCGAAAACCCTTTTTTTATCCCGGGTCTGACTATATTATATAAATTTCTCGCGTTAATAAACACGTTAAGCCAAAATTTAGACTTTTTGAAAAATTTTACAGAATTTACCCTAAAAATCCAGTTGCAGGGCGGACCTCCCCCCCAAATTACACCTATACCCCCCCTGTTAGAAAACTGGGTGCACCACTGGTGTATATATACGTACAACTATACAATACGTACGTTACATACGTGAAAGTTTATCTTGCCTATAGATGTGTATTGGTTTTAGACGCTTGGTCGTGGAGCTTGTGGCGTTGTGCGCCAAGCTATTTGGATAGGCAAAATTGTAGTTGTTAAAATTATTGAAAGTGATCGTGAAATTGATGCTTTTAAAAGAGAGGTTAGTGAATAATATTATGACTTTTCAATCACATGGCGTGTCGTACTTTTTCAGGGCGAGGTGGGCCACCACCTCCAAAATTGCATTCTCCGCGAAATCCCCACTTTCCGTGTTATTTTAGGCAAAAAAGGGGGATTTCCAAAAGTGGGGGGGGATAAAATGGGCTAATAATGTTAAACATATAGTCAGAGGGCACGGCCGCATCCCGGGGGGGGGTTCAAGGGGTCTAGACCCCCCCTTTTGGGATGACAAAATGGAAAATTTTTGCTATTTTCATGGCTAAAACTGCTATTTTTAAATAATTTTCGCGCCTTCGGCGCGATAATTTACTTTTTACAAGAAATAAACGTCCAATGTACTGTTTTTTGGGCAAAAATGCAAAAATTCTTCAACTTCTTGGGGCTCCGCCCCCAGACCCCCCCTTACGTTTTACATTGGAACCCCCCCTTTTCAAAATCCTGGGTGCGGGCCTGTCAGAGGGGGAAAAAGCATCACCGGCAAAGTGGGGGAAAAACAACGGCTCACCCTGCTCGACTGGTATAAGATAGAGATACAAAATCTAGTGCAAATGAAAGTTCAAGTCTTGTACTTTAAGATCATAATACAAATAACCATTCCTGTCGATTGAGCCTTCGTGTGGCATGGGTCCGAAGTTGACACCCAAAAATTGTCCAAAAACCTAAGGATTTTTCAAATTTCCTAAGATTATGCCAACTTACTGGTAATAGTTACAGGAGTCATTTTGTGCATGAAGGGGTTTGTGGATGTGCTCTATAACGTGGGCTAGTCGGATTTTCGCTAGGTGACACGGTTGAGAAATAGTGACCATCTTTTTCCCCCACACTTTTTGCACCAGAGGGGGAAAAACAACGGTGTGCAGGCCTCATACGCTTCCTACTTTTCCTACTTTTTTCCTACTTTTTCTTCATTCCTACTTTTTTCCTACTTTTTGCTGAAAATTCCTACTTTTTCCTACTTTTTTTACGAACTGATCAGAAAAAATTTCAAAATGTCCTTAACGTTACTTTAAATCACTGGATTTCAAAAAATTTTCGCAGTTCGGCGCTATTTATTCTTAGACTAGGCAATCACATGTTTGTTTCCACGATTCTACCTGTTTATGGGAACGGCCAATCCGATCCGTAAAGTCTAACCCGAAATATGGAAAATGAAATTTTCTTTATAATCTCACAAACGTTTCAAAATAGCTACCATAAGGTGTTCGTTTTCTGTGCCGAAATGATGAAATTTTTCTTTTCGTGAAAACTCGTTTTTGAAATTTCCCATGCGATTTCAAAGAATGCCGCTTTTATATGTCCAGAAAGATGGTAAATGACAACCAACGTCCAACTACAATTTTTTCAGGAAAGTTTTCCCCCTGACTGAAAGTTCTACACACCGAATTTCAACTTTGGCTGAAACTTCGATTTTCAAAATCCTTTGATCTTAGCCGCTGTTTCGAATTTGACTGGTTATTAACTATAGAGCAATACGTAACTGAACGAAGTACA
>JASAND010006126.1:0-43907 GCA_030248195.1 Trissonchulus latispiculum | reverse complement strand
AACGCCATCCTACAATCAAAAAACTGATTTCTTTTTTATTGCCCTGTGGAGCTCGCATGTGCTAGTTTTCAACTGAATCGGGAAAAATTTACTTACATTAATCACAAAATTACTCCGAAAAGCAAATTAAGAGGTATCCATTTATGAGCCATTTCCGAGTTCACTGATTTTCACATATTTATTGTCCAAACGGTATATTTTAACGACATTTTAAATTAAAGTCGTGAGTCTTACGGTTGTGGAGTAATTTCAACTCAAAGTTGATGTATCTTGTGTAAAAATATAGGCAGTGTGAAAAATTGTCATTTTTTGTGTGCGCCAAAGAATCTCCCGACAAACGCTGATGAACTTAACAATTTCTACATTAAATTATCACCAAAATGTTAAACTTCGGATCCTTAGAATTAGAGTTTTACTTCAGGCTTTCTTGGAAGATTAATTTAACACGGTTTTTTCATCAAGTCAAATTTTACATCTTCAAAAGTTAATTAAAGAAATGCAAAAGGCCTAAATTAAGATTCTAATTCTGCCATAGTTTAACATTTGGGTGACAGTTTAACATAAAAAACTAATAGGATTCATTAGCTTTTGTCGGAAAATTTTTTTCGGGCACGCACGAATAAAAGAACCCTTCTCACTGCCTCTGTTTAACCATAGGTGTACCAGGCTACAGTTTACCCCCTGTGAGACCCCCCCCCCACGGAGAGGCCCGGACCCCCCTCTCCCCCCTACCCGACCTCAGCTTCTCTCCCCCCCCCCAAGCCGAGCTCAAACCCCCCTCCCCCCTAAAATCGGGTCCAAACCAAGTAAAAAATGCAAAATTTTTGAAAAAATTTTTTGCAACTTCTGAAAATTTTTGAAAAAAATTTGAAAAATAGGCTATAAATCACCTATAAACAGCTAAAGATGGTTATTTATAGCAATTAGAAGATAATATACGCAATTATAAACCACAATCTGGGCTAATTTAGGCATATTTTAGTGCAAATTTGTCAATTTTCAAGCCCTATTTTCGCATACGAAAACTATTGACAGAAGCTTTTGAGTACGTTTAATGTAATGTACATCGAAAAAGGAGCATTTTTAGCTAAAAAAACTTGGGTACAGTTTAGGGGGGTCCCCCCAAATTTCGGATTTGGGTGGGGTCCCCCGAGCCAAATTTGGACCTTCTACTCCCCCCCCAACCCAAACAGGTGGTACACCTATGTGTTTAACACATAAGACCTTAACTCGACAATCGTAAGACTCACGACTATAATTTAAAAAATTTTTTTAAATACACGGTTAGGACAAAAATGGGTAAAAATCAGCGAGGCTGCATGCAGCACATCCATTTGTACTTACATAATTATGACATATATGCCAACAAGTTTACGGCAAACAAATCATACTTGCTTGCCACCTATGGTTTCAATGGCACGATTTTTATGTCAGACCCTCAGCAACCATAAGTGAAATTTGTGGTTTTTACCCCTAAACTCCTTCCCAAAAACTAAGGTCCAAATTTGATTGCATAATTATTGAGGACTATAGATCATATAACAATGCAAAAAGACTAGAATCTGAATCCAGGGGGAAAGTAGTTCTGGGGGGAGTAGTTCTTCCCACCAAATTGACAAATTTTCGCGACCCCCCCCCCCAGATTTTTCAGACTAGCTAGGCCCCCCGATTTTTGGCCAAAAAGTGGCCAAAAATGGCAAAAAAATCGAAAATTTATGGGTTTTTTGGGAAATTTGGCGGACCCCCCCCCACCCTCCGTCGGAACCCCCCCCCAGATTTTTTGCCCAGCCACACCTATGTCTATAGTCCTCAATAATTATACACTAAAATTTGGACCTTCGTTTTTGGGGAAGGAGTTTAGGGTAAAAACCACAAATTTGACTTATGATTGCTGAGGGTAGCTGACATAAAAGTCGTGCCATGGGAGTCTGGGGGGCTCCGCCGCCCAGAAGTTGATGAACAGTACATTGGACGTTTATTTAAAGCAAAAAGTGAATTTTTTAAAAATAGCTGTTTTTGCCATAAAAATAGCAAAAATTTTCCATTTTGTCATCCCAAAACGGGTGTGTCCTAGACCCCTTGGACCCCCCCCCCTGGCGGGTGCGGCCTTTTCGGTGGGGGGGGGGGTCAGCCGGTTTTGTGGGTGGGGTAAGGAAAATCCAATTTGGGGGAGGCGGTAAAAAATTCTTCTTTAATTTTTTAGGGAAAACTTGCTATTTTGCTGAAAGGACGCTATTTACAAAAAAGCTGAGAAGTTGAGAACGTTTTAAAAATTAATTCCAGCCAATTTTTTCAGAAAATTTTTGAAAAATTGCAAAAATTTTTGCAAAAATTTAGCATTCTTTCTTTTGTTTGGACCCCATTTTAGGGGGGGGAGGGGGGTCTGAGCTCGGCCTGGGGGGGTAGTCATAGGTGAACCAGGCTACAGTTTGCCCCCTGTGAGACCCCCCCCACGGAGAGGCCAGACCCCCCACCCCCCCCCCCTACCCGACATCAACTACTCCCCCCAAGCCGAGCTAAAACCCCCCTCCCCCCTAAAATTGGGTCCAAACCAGGTAAAAAATGCAAAATTTTTGAAAAAATGTTTTGCAATTTATGAAAATTGTTGAAAAAAATTCGAAAAAATGGCTATAAATCACATATAAAGAGCTAATGATGGTTATTTATAGCAATTAAAAGGTAATATACGCAATTATAAACCACAATCGGGTAATTCAGGCATATTTTAGCACAAATTTGTCAATTTTCAAGCCCTATTTTCGCATACGAAAACTATCGACAGAAGCTTTTGAGTATGTTTTATGTACTGTACATCGAAAAAGGAGCATTTTTAGCCAAAAAAACTTGGGTACAGTTTAGGGGGGGTCCCCCTCCCCCAAATTTCGGATTTTGGTGGGTCCCCCGAGCCAAATTTGGACCTTCTACTCCCCCCCCCAACCCAAACAGGTGGTACACCTATGGGGGTAGTCGAGGTCGGGTATGGGGGGCATAGTTTCCCTAGGGGGGGCAGTGGCGGATCCAGGGGGGGGCCCGGGCCCCCCCTTTGCGATTTGGGCCCCCTCCTTTGACATTCCGGGCCCCCCCCTAGAAAATTTTTTCAGCTGTTTATAATGCATATTTCGAGTGAAAATTAAGCATAATTTTAATAAATTCCACAAATTTCTAAAAAATTTCGCCTGCGGCGCACTTATACTTCCGTGCTGCTTTATTACGTACTTAATTCTGTGACAGAACTTCTGTCTCTTAAAGTATATATATATCTTCGATTTTGTTTCCTTTCTTGTTTTGTAAGTATATATATATAATTAATAAATTGTACTCAACGCTTTCAGTTTATTTCATGACTATATACCGGCTTATATTTATATATATATTTACAAGTTTTATTTTGCTTTCATAACGTATATATAAATGGGCAATGCAAGATTGATAATTGGCAGCTTCTGAAAGTGTTCTAGAATAAATCGTGGAAGTGAAAAATTCTGAAAAGCATCCAATTCCCGTTTTTGTTTTCCACTGATGGATTATACAACTCAATAACTCATCTCATCTTACCTAATCTTTTTAAACATTTGAATTGCTGAATTTTCCAAGATTTCAAAAAATTTTTCAACTTCTGGGGGGCTCCGCCCCCCCCCAGACCCCCGTTTCGCACATTGTCTTTGTTGCCCTTGTAGCTTGTCCTCTTTATTGCCACCGTTCCTTGTATCATAGGGGTCGCGGCAGCGACCCCTATAATATGTGTGAAAAGTGGCTGGAGACTCTGTAAAATAAGCTGCGCAGAAGCTGCGCAAAATCCTGCGCAGATCCTGCGCAGATTTCATGCGCAAATTGTAGAGCACATCGAGTTTAGTATGTCTGTGAAGTTTCAGCCCCGTATCACTTACCGTTAAAAAGTTGCGCCCCGGACCGGTTATGGCGGCGATGTTTTTTTTTTCCGGTTTCTCCTATTTGATGGTTGTATTGTACACAATGTTCGCCGCTTTCACGTGATCTGCAGCGGTGGGCCAACCCTAAAGGGCTATGGGGTCTAGTAGTACCCTCTAAAGAATTTAGGAATCACAACTTTTTTTGCGCCGCAACTGCGCCACAGCGCCGCCAGTGGCGCCGCAAAGTTGGCTCATAGCGAAAAGTGACCATTTTTGTGGTCGTCTGTCCAGGTCATTTACGAGCTGGAGCTGATTTCTTTTTATATTCAGAAATTACATATATTGAACTAACTAACGGTCAGGTTGCGTTTCTCTATCACTTCCCTAGCGACCACAGTGGCTCGTCAAAGATGGCGAAAATTCGAAAAATGAAAAATCGAAATTTCTCGCTATCTATTCTAACTTCTAAACGCTCAAATCTTCCATACAATGGGTTTCTGGCACGGAGAATCGATTCCCGCAGTCAGTTTTACCGTCGGACCCACCCATCTTGCTGGGCTGGTTCCACTTTCGCCGTCGCGAGGTCAAGTCGGAAACCGCTTCTTGGAGGTCCATAGTAGGCTTTACCTGGGCTCTCTCAAAACTTTGTCTATAGGGGTTTTCTGGTGCGCCCAGCTCATTCCCGGTGTCCTTTTTGCCCGTGGGACTCATCCATCTTGCTGCTCGTTCCACTTTGCCGTCTGGAGGGTCATGTCGGAAACCGCGTCCTGAGGTCCATAGTAGGCTCTACTCTGGCCTCTCAAAACTTTGTCTGTAGGGGTTTTCTGGGTGTGCCAGCTCATTCCCGGTATCCGTTTTGCCGTCCGACGTACCCTATTTTTGCTGGGCTGGTTCCACTTTTGCCGTTTGAAGGGTCAGTCGGGTGGGGGGGTCAGTGGTCGAAAATAAAATTTTTCAAAAGTGGTCAAATTTGGTGCCAAATGAAAGCCCTAAGCGAGCTGAGCAACGTTTTGTCCTTAGAACCGCATACTCAAAGTGGCTGTAGAGTGCTGTGGTGGGGTGGGGTGGGGACTTAGGCGATTTTCGGTCAAAAATGAAAGTTTTCAAAAGTGGTCACCTTTGGTACCAAATGAAAGCCCGCATCGAACCGAGCAACTTTTTGTCATAGAAGTGGCGGACCTAAAGTGGCTGTGGAGGGCTGTGGTGGGGTAGGGTGGGGACTTAGGCGATGTTGGGTCAAAAATTAAAATTTTCAAAAGTGGTCAAATTTGGTACAAAATTAAAGCCCGCATCGAACTGAGCAACTTTTTTCATAGAAGTGCGTACCTAAAGTGGCTGAAGAGGGCTGTGGTGGGGTGGGGAGTGGGGGCTTGAGGCGATTTTGGGTCAAAAATTAAAATTTTCCAAAGTGGTCAAATTTCGAGTCAAATGAAGGCCCGCATCGAACTGAACAACTTTTCGCCATAGAACCACCCGCCCAAACTTGCTGTGTCGGATTTATATACTTGCTTTCTCAACCGGAATTTAAACGACAGACATAGGCCCAACACACATATTATCCCCTTTTGTGCGGAGCATTTTTGTACTGTATATATATATATACAAGTAACAAAAATGCTACGCACAAAAGGGGATAATATGTGTTGGGCCTATGTCTATCCTTTATATTCCGGTTGAGAATAGCATAAACCGACACCGCAAAAGTTGCTCAGCTCAGTTAGGGCTTTCATTTGGTACCAAACTTTACCACTTTTGAAAAATTTTATTTTTGACCCAAAATCGCCTAAGTCCCCACCCCACCCCACCACAGCACTCTACAGCCACTAGCATGCAGTTCTATGACAAAAGTTGCTCAGCTCGCTTAGAGCTTTCATTTGGTACCAAATTTGACCACTTTTGAAAACTTTCATTTTTGACCGAAAATCGCCTAAGTCCCCACCCCACCCCACCACAGCACTCTACAGCCACTTTGAGCATGCAGTTCTATGACAAAAGTTGCTCAGCTCGCTTAGGGCTTTCATTTGGTACCAAATTTGACCACTTTTGAAAAATTTTATTTTCGACCCAAAATCGCCTAAGTCCCCACCCCACCCCACCACAGCACTCTACAGCCACTTTTAGCATGCGGTTCTATGACAAAAGTTGCTCAGCTCGCTTAGGGCTTTCATTTGGTACCAAATTTGACCACTTTTGAAAACTTTCATTTTTGACCGAAAATCGCCTAAGTCCCCACCCCACCACAGCACTCTACAGCCACTTTGAGCATGCAGTTCTATGACAAAAGTTGCTCAGCTCGCTTAGGGCTTTCATTTGGTACCAAATTTGACCACTTTTGAAAAATTTTATTTTCGACCACTTGACCCCCCACCCGACTGACCCTTCAAACAGCAAAGTGGAACCAGCACAGCAAGATGGATGAGTCCTACGGCAAAAAGGACACCGGGAATGAGCTGGGCACACCAGAAAACCCCTATAGACAAAGTTTTGAGAGGCCAGGTAGAGCCTACTATGGGCCTCCAGGAAGCGGTTTCCGACATTACCCTCCAGACGGCAAAGTGGAACCAGCACAGCAAGATGGATGAGTCCTACGGCAAAAAGGACCGCGGGAATGAGCTGGGCGCACCAGAAAACCCCCATAGACAAAGTTTTGAGAGGCCAGGTAAAGCCTACTATGGACCTCCAGGAAGCGGTTTCCGACTTGACCCTCCCGACGGCAAAGTGGAACCAGCCCAGCAAGATGGGTGGGTCTGACGGTAAAACTGACTGCGGGAATCGATTCTCCGTGCCAGAAAACCATTGTATGGAAGATTTGAGCGTTCAAAGTTAAATAGATTGCGAGAAATTTCGATTTTTCATTTTTCGAATTTTCGCCATCTTTGACGGGCCACTGGTCGCTAGGGAAGTGATAGAGAAACGCAACCTGGACCGTTAGTTAGTTCAATATATGTAATTTCTGAATATAAAAAGAAATCAGCTCCAGCTCGTAACGTTCGACCTGAGCGACGACCAAAAATGGTCACTTTTCGCTATGAGCCGACTTTTGCGGCGCCACTGCGGCGCTGTGGTGCAGCTGCGGCGCAAAAGTTGTGATTCTTAAATTCTTTAGGAGGGTACTACTAGACCCCATAGCCCTTTAGGTTGGCCCATCGCTGCAGATCATGTGAAAGCGGCGAACAGTATGTACAATACAACCATCAAATAGGAGAAACCGGAAAAAAAAACATCGCCGCCATAATCGGTCCGGGGCGCAACTTTTTAACGGTAAGTGATACGGGGATGAAACTTCACAGACATACTAAACTCGATGTGCTCTACAATTTGCGCATGAAATCTGCGCAGGATTTTGCGCAGCTTCTGCGCAGCTTATTTTACACTGTCTCCAGCCACTTTTCACACATATTATAGGGGTCGCTGCCGCGACCCCTATGATACTTATACTATTTTATTTACTGCTAGTTTTTCACTTCGTAAGTTACTATATACACACATGTACGTCTCCATTTTATTTATTTAATCTTTTCAAAAGTTTGCATGACGGATTTTTCCCAATTTCAAAAAATTCTTCAACTTCTGGGGGGCTCTGCCCCACGCATGAGCAACGCCTACACCGCGCCTACACCGGTGTAGGCTGGACCCACGCACCCACGCAAGGCAAAATAAAGGACCCACGCAGAGGCAAGGCGCGCGAAGCGCGTCGTCGAAATACCCACGCAGACGCAGGACGCACGCTGTCAAAATACCCAAGCAGACGAAGGTCGCACGCTGTCGAAATACCCACGCAGACGCAGGACGCACGCTGTCAAAATACCCACGCAGAAGCAGGACGCACGCTGTCAAAATACCCACGCAGACGCAGGACGCACGCTGTCAAAATACCCACGCAGAAGCAGGACGCACGCTGTCAAAATACCCACGCAGACGCAGGACACACGCTGTCAAAATACCCACGCAGACGCAGGTCGCACGCTGTCAAAATACCCACGCAGACGCAGGTCGCACGCTGTCTAAAGACCCACGCAGACGCAGGACGCACGCTGTCAAAATACCCACGCAGACGCAGGTACCCTGGAATTAGAATTTAAATTTATGCCTTTAAAACTTTTAAACTAATTTTTGAAGGATTAAAATTTAACACGACTTTAGCATCAAATCAAATTTTAATCCTTCAAAAATTAATTAAAAAGCCTTAAAGGCCTAAAATAAAATTCTAATACCAGAGTATATACCGCAGTTTAACATCTTACCGTTATTTTAAAGTATAATTTGTCCAGATTCATCAACGTTTGTCGGGAGATTTTTTTGCGCAAGCAAGAAATGACAACATTTAAAATTTCCTTTAGCACATGAAATCTCAACTTTGAGGTTAAATTACTCGAGAACCGTAAGACTTAGACAGTCATTAAACGATAAATAAATAAATAACAAATGTTGCGTGCGTGCGCGTACATATACCCATATAAACAAGGGGTCGAAGCAAATTTTCAGTGAAAGCCCTACCCCCCCCCCCACCAAACATTAAAGGACCCACGCACGACAAAAATCTGGTGTAGGCTAACCCATTTGACCTTGCCCATGTATGCTCTGCCCCCAGACCCCCCGTTTGCTTCTTGTGTATATAAATTCTCCATGCTTTGCTTCACTCACGGGATACAGTTGTTTTCCAATTGGCAAGTGAACTAACCTTTCCATACACAATATTTTCTTGTAAAAATATTTTGTTCCAGGAAAAAGCAAATTTGTACCACCCGCCCCTCAGGAAAAATTTGGTTACCCCCCCCCAGAAAAATTTTTCAGCGGGCCCCCCCCTTTTCAAAATCCTGGATCCGCCACTGGGGGGGGGGTATCCCCCCCAAAATTTTCGACCAACTTTACCCCCCCCCCCAGATTTTTTGGCTATCCCTCCCCCCACGTTTGGTTGCCCCCCCCCCGAACCCCCCCCCCCACCTATATAGGTGTACCTTGAGAAAACGTTGGGGGAGGGGGTAGCCGAAATTAGGGAGGGTGGGGTCAGCCGTTTTGAGGTGGGGTGGGGTCCGGGAAAATCGAATTTGGGGGGGATTAAAAAATTTTTTGGTCAAAAATTTAGAAAAAATTCGCAAATTTGCTAAACAAGCGTTATTTCCAACTAAAAATCAACAATATTTCTTCATGTTTGCTCATTTGTTCGAAAAAACTTTGATTTTTTTGCAAAAATTTTGAATTTTTCCGAAAAAATTGGAATTTTTACTAATTTTGAGGCAAAATTTTCAAAATTTTGAGGATGGGGTCTGGCAAATTTGGGTGGGTGGGGTCTGGCATTTGGCAAGTCGGGGGTGGGGTCTGCCTCCAAAATTTCGAGAGTGGGGTCGGCACTTTTCCATTTGGGGGGAGGGGTTCCTCCCCCCCATCCCCCCCAGGCAGGTACACCTATGCCCCCCCAGCAATTTTTGGGGCCAAAAAGTTAGCTAAATTTTGCTAAAAAATGGTCATTTTTTGAAATTTTTTTCTCAAATTTTGGCTTAAAATCGGTTTGAAACGGTATAAAAACGCCTAAACCGATAAAAACAAGCCTTGTTTTGACAAAAAAGCGTTAAAATACAGAAAATTTTGCGTTTTCAGGCTATTTTTTGAATTTTCTGAGGTCCGAATTTGGGGGGGTTAGGGGGGGGGGGTACTCGCCATCACATTTCGGGTGTCGACCACCAAATTTTCGAAGTTTGCCCCCCCACCAAAATTTCCAGGGAAACTATGATGGGGGGGTGGAGGGTCTGGCCTCCTCGTGGGGGGGGGGGCGGGGAGGTCTCACAGGGGGCAAACTGTAGCCTGGTTCACCTATGGCAAATTTGGTACCAAATGAAAGCCCTAAGTGATCTGAGCAAGTTTTGTCATAGAATTGCATGCTCAAAGTGGCTGTAGAGTGCTGTGATGGGGTGGGGTGGGCATAGGTTTACCTTGAGACAACGTTGGGGAGGGGGTAGCCGAAATTAGGGTGTGTGGGGTCAGCCGTTTTGAGGTGGGGTGGGCGTGGGGTCCGGAAAAATCGAATTGGGGGGGTAAAAATTTTTTTGGTCAAAAATTAGAAAAAATTCGCAAATTTGCTAAAAAGCGTTTTCCAACTAAAAATCAACAATATTTCTTCATTTTTGCTCATTTGTTCGAAAAGACTTGTATTTTTTGCAAAAATTTTGAATTTTTCCAAAAAATATCGAATTTTTTACTATATAATTTTGAGGCAAAATTTTGAGGGTAGGGTCTGGCAAATTTGGGTGGGTGGGTCTGGGATTTGGCCATTTGGGCATAGGTGTACCACCTGTTTGGGTTGGGGAAGGAGTAGAAGGTCCGAATTTGGCTCGGGGGACCCCACCAACTAGGCTTATTCTAGTGGCCCCCCCCATAAACACCCTTCCCCCCAAAATCATTCCCCCCCCCCAAAATCGCCCCCCCAAACAAGTGGGTGCCCCTTTTGGTATCAACTTTTGCCCTGAAAAAATCGCTGAGAAGGCCAAATTTTCAAAAGTTTTCCAGCTTCGCCTGAGATTTTTAGTCGATTTTTGCCTATTTAAACGCTATTTTTGCACTGAAAATGAACTTTTTTGGGGATTACTATACAACAGCTCTATTTTTAGCATGTTTTTAGAAAAATTTTCGCCCCTCCTCCCCAAGAATGACTCGCCCCCCCCCCGAGGCCCCCCCAAAGAGCCCCCCCAAGAAAAATTCCCTAGAATAAGCCCAACCAAAATCCAAAATTTGGGGGGAGAGGCCCCCCAAACTGTACCCAAGTTTTTTTAGCTAAAAATGCTCCTTTTTCGATGGACAACAGTACATTAAACGTACTCAAAAGCTTCTGTCAATAGTTTTCGTACGCGAAAATAGGGCTTGAAAATAGACAAATCTGTGCTAAAATATGCTTAAATTAGCCCATATTGTGGTTTATAATTGCGTATATTACCTTTTAATTGCTATAAACACAGGATGAACTTTTACAGGTAGAATCGTTGCAAATTGCTGCGCAAGGTATATACAACGATTTTAACATGGAACTTAATTAAATTTTAAAATTTTTTAATGGATTTACAATGTTTAAATCCGTTTTTACCATGAGATTTTAACGCATTTACAATGGTTTTTCCTCGGTTTTTGTACGTATTTACAATATTTTTACTACGTTGTAAAATTGTGGTTAATCCGTTGTAAACTCGTTGTAAATGAAATTGGACCAATTTACAATGGGTTTACAATTTTTACAACGATTTTACGACATGGTACATTTGTTGTAAAATCATGGTAACTGGAGAGAGGGGAGAGGGATAAACTGTAGCCTGGTACACCTATATATGTATTTGGGGGTGGGGTCTGCCTCCAAAATTTCGAGGGTGGGGTCGGCACTTTTCCATTTGGGGAGAGGGGTTCCCCCACCCCCCACCCCAGGTAAACCTAGGTATGGGGGTGGGGACTTCGGCGATTTGCGGTCAAAAATGAATTTTTTCAATAGTGGTCAAATTTGGTACCAACTGAAAGCCCTTAAGTGAGCTGAGCAACTTTTGCCATAGAATTGCATGCTCAAAGTGGCTGTAGAGTGCTACGGTAGGGTGGGGTTGGTACTTGGCGATTTTCGGTCAAACATGAAATTTTTCAAAAGTGGTCAAATTTGGTATATACCAAATGAAAGCTCTAACTAAGTGAGCTGAGCAACTTTTGTCATAGAATTGCTTGCTCAAAGTGGCTGTTGAGTGCTGTGGTGGGGTGGGGACGCAGGCGATTTTGGGTTAAATATGAAATTTTCCAAAAGTCGTCAAAATAGTGTCTGCTTGCGCATGATGTTCGGAAATATATTATGTTGGTTCTTTTTTGCGCATACATGTAAAAGAATGGAAAACAAGAACCAAAAATGCTCCTTCGTCGCATGTAAATACATGTGAGTGCTCTCAGGCAGGTTGTACCAACACGGAAACTAGCCTGTAAAATGCATATGAGTGGCGTCGAGGTTGTAAATTAAGGAAAACAAGTTGCAACGGCTTAACATGTGAGTATTGCGGCCGCTGTAGTGACGGTAGAGCATTCATTTATACACCAACAGATGCAGCTCGGCGAGCTCTTTCCAACGAGGGGTCTCACGGGCCGCCGCGTTCGGCGTTGTATGACGCATGGTTCGTGAGATTGGTCCGTTTGAAATTTTTGAAAATTTGACCATTTTTGGAAAAAACGTAGACCTCATTAAGGGGGAAGACCAAAATCCCGGGAGGCGATTTCGGGGGGGAAGGCATTTTCGCGGGTGGAGGTCAGTTTCGGGGGGCCCCCTCCCCGCCCCCCTCCCCTGTAAAAAATACCCTGTGTTATGTTGCAGTTTGTTTTTCTATTGGATGGACCATGCTGTTGCTTCTTCGATCAGTCAATCACTGTAGTTGTCCAAAACCTGAAGCCTTTTTCGTGATTCTTCGAGCTCTTCACAGAAGGAAACCTCCTGTTGGGTACGCTGTAGATCTTTAAATTATTATATAATACAGTTTCATTAGGTGTCATATAAATGATCAGACAGACTTAAAAAGGATTCGCCATAGTTACGTATATACTACATAGATTCTGTACAATATAGGTAAGAGCCCCCTCCCGTTCATAAATCGGTATTCGGTTCCCCAGACTAGAAAAATTACTTTTCCCCTTTTCCCAAAATGCTCAGAAAAATGGGTTTTAGGGGAACATTTCTAAAAAGTTTCTTTTCAACAATTTTAAGCATAATTAGGGGGTGGGTGTCACTGACATTAAACCATTTTTCTCCTCAGCGAGAAGCACCCAGGATTTTGAAAAGGAAGAGGGTCCAAAGTCAAATGCAACGGGGGTTCTGGGGGCGGAGTCCCCCAGAATTTGAACATTTTTTGTCCTAAAGATAGATTATCGCTCTGAAGGCGCAAACATTTTTTGAAATAGCGGTTTTTGCCATAAAAATGGCAATAGTCTTTCATTTTTTTGCCCCAAAGGGGGTCTACACCCCATGAACCCCCCTCCCCTGGGTGCGCCTTGGCGAGAAGGAAAGCAGGTAGACCCCTCAGCGAGTTTTTACCAAAAATTGCCCTTTTGTACAGCCAATTTTAACGATTTTGACCTCTTAACAATACCTAAAATATCTTTAGTTTTTATTCTTATTTTCGCCAAAAATGTTAGAAATTTGCAGACTCTCTATCCACGTTAAAAGTCGTCGACTTACATATTCTACCAAAGGTCATTTCTCAAATTAAAAGAATCACTTGTTTGTTGTTACTGTGGATTGTTTGGTCTTAAATTGTAATGTACGTATAGAGGTATATATATACGTGTTTTAGTAAACCACCTTGTCTGCCACCGGCCAAATCAAAACTATACCGAGTGGTTCACGTACCGTGGCAGGATCTAGGAGAGGTGAAAGAGCTGCTTTGGCGACGTCATGTCTACATGGATTGTATCCAGTCCCTAAGGTATATATAGAATTTTGTCTGCTTTGTGATTTAGAATTGCGAGGTTGTTTAAATGTGGAGCTGTAAAAATATCTTAGCAGCCTGTGTACTATTTTAGTAGGGGATCGGGCTTCAGTTCAACCTGGCCCGGAATTATGTATGTATGTACGTACATACATAACTGTATTTTCCTGCGCATTTTGGACATCCAGATTGACACCCTTGTATTTAAAATAAGTACAGAATACAAATTATCGGAGGTACAGCTGCAGATGTTGGGATAAAGCTGTGTGTATAAACGGAAGTCGCAACACAGTATTACATTATTGTATAACATTTATTTTACACAAAACTTTACTGAGATTTCGGCTGCTCCAAAAAAGCGAAGATTCCAGGTTTCTACTTATCCAGGATTTTGAAATTTCTAAGCATTGGTCTATTTATCCTAAGATTCACTGGCCACAATTTTATGGCACCCACCTGGCATTTTTTAGGGGTTTGAAAGTGGGGGGGGGGGCGAGTCCAAGGTATAAAACACCAAAATTTTTAGCGAAAAATTAGCATTTTTTTAGGTGAAAACACAAAAAAATCGCTGATTTTAAGCTTAAAATTAACTTATAAGTCCATAAATTAGCTAAAAATTGAGAACATTTTTGAAAATTTGACTACAAAAATCTAATTTTTCGACACTTTTGGGTGACCCCCAAAAAGGGGGGGGGCTGCCCCCACCCCCCCACCACTAAAAAAATACCAGCCCACAACGGCGGATTGGGTCCGGACGTTACTATGTGTTTCCTATGTTTGCTTGTTTTTAGGGCGGAGTTTCGCCGAGAGCTGGCAGCTACCGGGCAGGTGATTCAGCGTGAGAATGTGCTGGAAGGAGAGGAGGAGGAATTTGAGAGACAGCTGGAGGCTAATCGGAGAGAAAATGAACGACTGGCTGCTGTGAGGTAGGATGACGATAATATATACATCTAGGGTTTCTGGATTGATAAAATTGAACGGGTGGGCGGGAGTGGTTGTTATGAGAAGGAAGAACTGCTTGGCGGACGTAATCACATATTTGTATAGTCCATTTTTCGAAGTATTTTCAAATTTTTTCCTCTCTAATCTATAATAAAAATGAATTATAATTCGCACTTTCATTCTTCACCAGCAGTACTGATAGTGTGAGACTTTATAACCTTTTGGCGCCTATTTTGTGAATTACAAGTTTTTAAATATTACGAAGCGTTGATTAAAGAATTTCTTTTAAATTTTACCTCTTTTAAAATTTTGCATATGTTATATACGTAGTTGTACGAATAAAAGCTGGGCGCCTCAGGGTGGCTATAGCTGTTACTCTCCCTTTCTCTGCCTTTCACCAATTCAGATACGAAAGAAATAAATAAATAAAATGTACGACACGTGGATGGATTTATAATTTTGAGAAAAAATTCGACGAAACCGGAATTGTTTTAAAATTTCGCGTAAAAATTTGCATGTGTTTAGAAACCGGCAAAAGGCCGCAGACAAACAATAAACTTTGCAAAGCGTCCGTCTCTTTTTAATATTATCTTAGCGATTGCAGTAGTTATGCTTGTTTTTTCTGCTCCTATCTAACGTTCTCTGTCTTGATTTACAACTGTATGCACTTATATACTTGATATTATATTCTAATTTTTTATTTGTAGGGGATTAGTGAAACGCGTAATATAGGGCTGGACTAGGCTGGGGGCTAGTAGTCTAACATTTGTATTATTCAGGGGGAGGGAAACGCGTAATACGGGGCTAGATTCTAAAAAACAAGGGGACTAGGCTGTGGGCGAATTGATGTGACACAGCTTTGCCTACCAGCCCATATTCGCGGAGCATTTTTACTACTTGTATATATATCTCGTGTTGTTGTTTTAGGGCGGCTCAAGAGAAGGAGGAGTTGGCCAGAATTGAGGAAGAGGCCATTGCCCAGGTGGATGCCTATGTGAACCACGTGAAGGCCGAAACTGAACGACTAGATGCCCTGGTCCAGGAGACTATGGTCATTTTCTTTCTACCCTGGAGTGTATCCAAGATTTAGAAAAGGATGGGGTTTTGCCAAAAATTTACAGAAAAGGAGGGGATTTTGATAGAAATTACGCTTTTTGTAATGGAGTATTGATAAAAATACAATCCAAAAGGAGGGGTTTCAACCCGCAAACCTCTCCCCTGAATACGCCCATGGTTCTACCTGTCAGCTCAGCCGGGTTGCCCTTGGCGTAAAAGAAGGAGTAAGGCGGAACTCAACTCCAAAATGAGGCACCTAATGTGATCTAAAGTCGCCAAAAAATTGGCCTATTTTTTATAGTGCTACAGCTGAGCTGAAAAGTGTTCAAACGTTCAGTTTGATTATAACGACTTCAGACCATACGTAAGGTGAACCTGAAAAATTTTTTGTCCAAGTTTTTAAATTTTCAAAAAAGTTTTCACCAAAATTTCGTTTAAAATTTGGCAATTTCTGGGCGCCTCTCAGTGTGAGTGGGATAACCCCAAACTCAGGTTTGTACCTGTGATTAGCTAATCATTGACGTTTTGATAAACGTGTGTAACGAACAAATTGAATTATATCAGTTGTACTATATCGTATTGTACTGATTGTATTAATTCAACAAACGAAAACAGTAGTATCAAACAAGTGAAACATTAACGATATTGTAGTTGTTTCATTAGAACCTCTTTTGTTTTCAGCAGGAAAAATTTGTCACCCTGGACAATATGCATGAACGAATCGTGGAAGCCCTGGAGAACCCGGTTGATCACAACTTTGCCCTGGATCTGAACGGGAACGTTTATACAGGGAATGATTGGCCGAAATATTTGACTGAAACCCCCACTGATACGAAACAGTATCGCCCTAAACAGTCGGCCCCTGCCCAACTAAGCGGTCAGCTTGAGAAGCAATCAGTATCGAATTGACCTTAATGTTGCGATTGTTGCCCCCCACCACCGTACGTCTGCCCCTGGATTTTTATTCTTCGTTTTGGAGGCGTTATCTGCCTTTCCTCGCTGCCTGATTGAGTGAGAATTTCTTTGCAGCGAGATTGAGAGTGAATAACTGTCTGAACGAATCTGAATTTTGTAGCATTACTAAAGTCTGACCAAAAAATGTAGAAAGCGAAATTGTTTTCTTTATATCTCAAAAACGCTTCAAGATAGCTACCACAAAGTATATATTTTCTGAACCGGACTGATGAGATCTTTCTTTTCGTGAAAAAATTTGCTTGAAATTTCCCGTGCGATTTCAAAGGGCGCCGCTTTTATATGTACAGAAGGATTGGTACATGGTACTGCCGCGATTTTTTCACGAAAATGTTCCCCTTGTATGAAAGTGCTACACACCAAATTTCAACTTTTTTGGCTGAAAATTGCGTGAGTTATTCAATTTTTCAGATTTTCAAAATCCTTTGATCTTTGCCGCTTTTTCGACTTTGACTGGCTACTGCTCGTGACTCGCTCAGTGAAAAAATTTTTCGATTAGATTTTCAGGACCGCCTAGGCGTCAGCTTTCACCCGATATATGTGAGATTTCAAAATTTGAAAGTCAATTTTTTCGAAAAATACCACTTTTTGACCCAAAATTTCGACATAGCGAGTCTAGCAAAAGTGAGTAAAAATAGCATAATCATAAAGATCAATCTGAGGTGACTCCAACGATATAAAGCTTTCGTGGCTACGACTTATATTGCAACCGCAATGAATTTTTAAACAATTTCCCTTATTTCAGGTGGTTTTTGGCCGTCTTTGATCTTGCCGCGTTGATTTGCATGAGCCAGTGTAAACTAGCAAAAACCAGCTGAAAAAGGGAAATTGTTTAAAAATTCATTGCGGACGCAATGTAAGTCGTAGCCACAAAAACTTTATATCGTTGGATTCAGCTTAGATTGGACTTTATGATTATGTAATTTTTACTCACTTTTGCTAGACTCGCTATGTCGAAATTTTGGGTCAAAAAGTGGTATTTTTCGAAAAAATCGACTTTCAAATTTTGAAATCTCACATATATCGGGTGAAAGCTGACGCCTAGGCGGTCCTGAAAATCTAATCGAAAATTTTTTCACTGAGCGAGTCACGAGCAGTAGCCAGTCAAAGTCGAAAAAGCGGCAAAGATCAAAGGATTTTGAAAATCTAAAAAATTGAATAACTCACGCAATTTTCAGCCAAAAAAGTTGAAATTTGGTGTGTAGCACTTTCATACAAGGGGAAAATTTTCGTGAAAAAATCGCGGCAGTACCATGTACCAATCCTTCTGTACATATAAAAGCGGCGCCCTTTGAAATCGCACGGGAAATTTCAAAAAAATTTTTTCACGAAAAGAAAGATCTCATCAGTCCGGTTCAGAAAATATATACTTTGTGGTAGCTATCTTGAAGCGTTTTTGAGATATAAAGAAAACAATTTCGCTTTCTACATTTTTTGGTCAGACTTTAGTGAACATTGTAGTTCGCATTGTATGTATATAATTATGTTCTTTCATAATTGTTGATTGATAAGTAAAGAGTTTTTGTTGTTTTTGTTTGGTTGTATTTTTACAGTCGTTAGGCGTCAAGATTTTGATCTTATATAGATAGACATTTCAGTTGTTTAGTTAGAGGATTTAAGCTTTCTCATCAGAGAAATTTTTCATAAGTGTTATGACTGGTTTTCTAATTGAAAAAACGTTTTAATTCTGGAGTGAGCTGTACGTTTCTTAACCGTTGCTTGGCGGGGCCTAAAATATTCAGAATGAACCAAACACCTAAAATATTCAGAATGAACCAAACACCTTTTATAGGCCAACGCTTCTGAAGGGGGGAAATCTGGGAATGCGGGGTGCCCGCCATGTCTAGGAAAATATAAACGATCTTAAAACAATTTACTCTGCTAAAAATAGTTTGTACGATACAATTTAAGTTTTACCATCAAAAGCAAAACACTGTTTTTGTTGGCTGAAGGCCCGAATCCTGGGGAAATGGTTACTGAGTGAGGAAGTCCTGTAGGAAACAGCCAGCGCTGCATGGTCTTTCCGAATGACATGATATCCAGTGACGACACTCCGCAGCTAGACTTGCAGTTAGACTCCACAGTTAGAGGGTTGGATACCTATTAGAGGCCCTAGAGTACTACTGAATAGATAGGGAAACTCCATGACATCGGTTTGTTTTTGATTAGCTCAGGTTTGAATTCCAGGTTTGAATTTGAATTGAATTCCAGGTTTCTAGCCATTCAAGATGCAGGACACACGAATCGTTTACTTTCTGCTCCTACCATGAGTAGTATGGGTATGAATACCTACCTACTTACTTATGAATACTCTCTTACCATATTAATATATGGGTATGGTATAACATGTGTCTTAGTTCCAAACTTGACTGATGCCAGCCGGTGTCAGATCTATTGCTTTAAAGCCTTGATGACGCCTCGGGTAATTGCATACAGCAATTATTCAGTGCCTGATCTTGATTCCCTTACCCCTCCTGAAAACAAAATTTAGAAAAGTTTAGATCAGGCACTACCCCTACAGGCGAAAGCGACAGGGGTGTGGCAAGTAGCGAAAAACATGTGTCTTGAATTATTACCAGGTCAGGGTTTTTTGTTCGGACACTTTTGTGCTCTTCTCCACACTGCCCCAAATTTTTTTTGCGCAATGTGCTAAAAAAGTGCGCATAGCAGGAAAAATGCTAAAATTTAGCATAAAATTCCTTCTTTGCATTTATTAGTAATTGTATGCCCTTTCTGCAATGTTCAGAGCTGTTGATTATAAGATGTCAGACTTAATGGCGGAATAAATTTGCAAACTCACCTAACTTTGCAACGACGGGTCTGGGGCGCAGAAGCAGAAGACCTTAAAAAATTGCAACCATTTGACTGCGCATGATAATCTTCAAGTTTTATTGATATAAAAGTAAGTTTTTAATCTCTAAATTTAGCGAAATGATGAAACCTTTTGGCAATTTTTAAGTTGTTTCCAAGCTAAGAACACTGCTTTTTATAAAACAAAAATACACGCTAGTTTGAAATTTCATCGATAGTTCGCAGTTTTCAGAAAATGATTCAAGGTTCCGACATCAGACTCAGTAATTTTCAGGGCTCAGCTTAGAGCATCTTTATTTTTAAATGCTTTTTGAACTGTCGGTGGGTAGAGAAAACACGGATAATAACAAACCTAGCTGCCATGGAACCTCCTGTTAAAGTTTTATAAACTTCTCCAAAACTGACAAACTAAAATTAAAATTTGGCAATCATTTTTATATTTCATAACTGGAATATGCAATGCGAGTTGCATGTACAAGCTAGATTACGTCTTATGTACGTTAGGCCATGGGTGCTTGTATATTAATGCTAGCCTGTTTACTGAAAGTCAAGTCGCAACTTAGCGATAAACCAGCAGTAGGCAAGTAAGGACGGGGCTTGGGGGGGGGCGGAGCCCCCGGGAAAAATTGGAGATTTTTTGTGAAATTGAGAGTCAGGAGCAATTTTCTGGGCACTTGGAGCAGCTAACTTTCAGTAATTTTTCTCTTCGTGTCGCTAGAAAAGGCGCACAAGCCCAAAATTTTTTGCTCATTTCAGAAAAGAGTGTGTCATTGCGCACTTTTTTGAGCAAAAAACACTGTACCAGGTTCATTAAACTTCCCAATTTCCCTTCTGACGGCTGACTTCCCCCGAAATAGATTTTAGTACAGAAACAAACCGCTGTGCTCGCGAGCTAAATGGACTACACTTTTCTATTGTCTGCAGCTGGATCCTAATGTCACACTCTTAGATATATTATGCGCTCTTGCTCAATGATTTCTGAATATTGTATATATCATCGAAAAGGGTTTATCTCGCCATTCACCATGTTGTTTGTTAGCGGATAGTGTAATTTTCTTACAGTTATAGATTTTTGTTGTCATTAGTATAATTACTATGGATGAACCAAACCGTGATCAGGTCGAAAACTTGAACAGATGTGAGCCAACGGCATCCAGTGAAGAATTCTATGACTGTGCTGAACCTACAGAGCAGCAAAAAGAAGCAGACACTTATTCCGACTGTCAGGCTACTTCTGGTAGGTGTGGTAGGAAAACTTCAAGTTCAGCTTGAACATTGCTTTACTGTTTCTGTAGTTTCGTCAAATTTCGTGTCGAGTTGGAAGGGGACATTGTAGGGGGCTTCTTAGTTCTTGAAAGTTTGACCGTATATATATATATATATATATATATATATATATATATATATATATATATATATATATATATATATATATATATATATATATATATACACGTAGGCTTAATGATGGCCTTGTTGATTTGGCTTTTGGCTGGCACTAGTGTTGCCAGAAAAATTGGGGGGATGCCAAATTTTGTGGAAGTAGTCAGGATTGCCCAGAGCAATTTTCTTATTTGTGACATTTGGTGAATTTTTCACAATGAATTCGTTAAAGCAAAGAGAAGAAGAAGGAGCAGATGTAATATAAACGGGTAAACTACATGCTAAGCAGAGTTTTCATAATCGTTTGAGGGTGCCGAACATTTATTATGGCAGGAAATTATACGAAAATTGTTTGAAAAATTGAACGTATACGTACGTTGTAAGTTCTTAGTTTCGGGGGATACCTGAAGCGACAGCGAGGTGTGGCTGCTTCAATCGATTGTTAGTCGTCGTAGGTGCGTAGTTCCTCCGCCGTAGTTAGACGCGAAGGAAAGCGTGCCTATTATTGACTATATATTATTTCCAAAACTTTTGTGCTTGCGACCATTTTACTCCACTACCTTAAACTCACTTTGGTATACGTATCCCTACTACTGAGTGTCGGTGTAACAAAAATCTCAGAAAAATTTTGGCTTGCCTTCCAAAATTTTTCTGGCCACGCTAGTGGTTAGGAGCTCAGTTTTTTCGTAGTTTAGATATAATTCCTAGTTGTTCACATCAGTTTTGTTTATCTCTACGTTGTCTCTATGTTTGTCTGCTTCGGAAGCATCTTTTGGCTTTTACTGTGATTTTGTTAAAACCCAGTTTTTTTATTTTCTGGTCGACAACATTCTTATACGGTTTGTGATTTTTCAGTGTCCGATGACCAACCCTCAACCAGTGACTTGCCGAATGCTGTGGAGGCTCCTGAAAATCAGACAGGTTTGCATTCTTTCCACAGTTTTTCAGAATTTCATTTTGTTGTGGTTCAAAATTTTTGCATGTCTTTTACTCCGTTTTTAGAATATTATCTACAGATTATATACTTGTGTTCTGTCGTGCTGAGTTTTTCTTTCACGAAATGGAGGTGAGAACTGCCCTTTCGAGTCCGTGTTACTTCTATCCTCTCAACTTACTATCCTCGTTCTATACCCTATGTTAGGGTTAAAACTTGATTGCTGTTATTATTGCCGGGCTACTCAGCCAAGAGCTAACCTTTGTCTCCTCCTAATCAGTTGTAGCATGGCTATCGTTACATCGTCTGTATGCTGTCCCACAATTGGAAGCTGGAGCAGAAACCTACTTTCGGCTCCGATAGTAAGGCATTCCAATTAATTGCTCAAACGCAAGGTAGAATCTGTCTGCACTCGTAGCCCCTAGCGCTGTAAACTGATTCCGAATTAGGGATAAAAGTTCCATTCCGGTTTATTTTTTGACATCTTTGCCTCCTTTTGTCGTATGTTGCTTTGTGTTTTCCTGTTTCAGACGATCCGAACAGTGGTGTGCAATCGGCTGAACTGGCCGAATCATTGGAAAACTCCCGATGGTTTGTGGACGAGGAATTTATGAAAGAGGTAGAAGCTGGTCTTAGTGAAGACGAAATAGAGGTATGTATAATGTGCAGATGTTTAGTTTTTTCTGTTTCCGGTGAATTGTTTTTTCTGAGAGAGATGCGAATTGAGCTTTGCGTGAATTTGAAAGTCTTTACAGCAGCTCCCCTTTTTTAGAATCTTATTATAGATTAATGTAACAAAGGTTCCCGCGAAGTCCCCACAAAGATTTCTCAAATCCTCTTGAGCATGCAAAGTTGAGCAAGAGACTATGGGCCTATTTCTTTAAAGATTAAATCAGCCGGATTAAAGTGTTAACGGCCGTCTCTTTAATGCAGGATTAAGCGGATTAAAATTAACTCGTTTAATCCGGCCATTTTTAATCCTCGGATTAAACGAGTTAATTTTACTCTGTTTAATCCGCCATTAAAGAAACAGCGATTAAAAATTTTAATCCGCCAACTTTTAATCCGTTCAATCCGCCTTGCTGCTCGAGGATTAAAAACTTGTTGAAAATACAGATGACGAACTAAACGGATTAAAATTAATCTTTAAAGGATTAGCGATTAAGCAGGTCGGATTAAAATTTTAATCCTAGGTGCACTAAAGAAACAGGATTAAATTTAATCCGTTTAACTCGTTTAACTCGTTGGATTAAATTTTAATCCGTTTATTTAATCCGAGGTGCTGTTTCTTTAATGCGGATTAATTTTAATCTAATCCGTTTAATCTTTAAAGAAATAGTGCCTAAGCACATATCGGTTTACCGCGGGCTTTAGCCAACCTAGCTATCCGATTTTAAATGGAGCCCAGGATTTTAAACTCAATAGCCCAGTGGTGTCGTTCTTAATACCTTAATAGTTGGTATTCCAGTATTTTATGGATCTGTTTTATTTGACGTAGGTTTTATTTGTTTTTTTATTTATTTTATTTTTCTTTTGAAAATTTATAACCACTTACAAACTATATCATTCTGTCATAATTAAAGGCTATCAAGCCTTAGACATAGTTACAGATCCTTCGTTTTTCGATGATCAGCACCCTTTACTAATGCTACTAATGATATCCACACTATTCATCACCTACACACTAACTCCTTCTCATCATTTTGTTGTTGGCACTAACCACAAGAGGAATAATTGTATGTATACATATAATTAATTGTGTTGTTAACCTCCTTGGTCATAATTAACGGGCTAGTCCCGTCTGGTCATAGTTACTTGGGCACAAATTGCCCTTATTTACCCTACTTTGCACTGCTGCATTTTATTTCATTTCTTTATATTCTTATGCGTTCTAATTATATCTGTGCAACAATTAAATGAATCCGAAATTCGGGTCTCTTGGAGGCTTGGCCCGACCAGTACTTACTTTAATTAAAGTTATCTCAATTATTGGAAAGGAAATCTAAATTGTACTGGATCCCTCTGATGACGAATTTCGGTTCCGATCCTAGATATGAATGTGTACTCGCAAACTATCAGAAGTATGAATCTAAGGGATTGGGGCCGAAAGATTCATTACTTCAGTTAATTTGTGAGTACTTAAATGAATTCACACTTTTAATTGATTATTTATTGTGATTCAAGTGTCAATCCCAGTTTTCAGAATACTCACCAATTCTACACTGCGTTTAGACTATTCTCTTTTATACTATAATTCTTAACTCAGATTATAATTTGTATTTTACGGTTTCTGTTTCTGCTATTGTTTTATCTTGATTCTTTCAATATTTTCCTTATTCAAGAACTCACTTCCCTTTTCATGCAATATGTTTGGGTAGTAAGTTGCACTTTACCGAAATTCATGTATGACTACACCTATCTAACATCGTCTAAAAACTAATTTTACTTTGTTCTAGGAAGCTGAAAAGCGTGCTCGTGCCTTAAAAGCTGATGGTAACAAACACTTTCAAGCCGCTCAGTACGAGCCAGCCGCGGAAGCCTATACAGCTGCGTTGCGCTGTTGCCCGCTCAAACTTGCCGAGGACCGGGGAATCATGTACAGTAATCGTGCCGCCTGTTTTATGAAAATGGTACGGTTATTGTTGAATTGTGTTTTCTGGTAGTTCAATTGACTGGTAGTTTTCACGGGCGGAGGAGGATCCAGGCGACCACGCGAAGTCGGACTCCTGGGACCGATGTTATAAAGCGATTTAACCCGGTTAAATCGCTAACCCGGGTTAGAAACTGGGTTATCAACCCTAACCCAATGTTATAAAAATGGGGTTAGCAAAACCCGGGTTTCGCTAATGGGGTTAGGGTTAGGTTTAGGGTTAACCCTTAACCCAATGTTATAACCAAACCTGGGTTTGAAACCCGGGTTAAAATTGGGGTTAAATCCAGCAAATCTCAACCCTCCTCAGTGAGGAGGGTTAGCAGTTGAGATGAGAATGAGATAGGATGAAAAAACTAATTTAGAAATTTTTGAAAATTAAGTGGAATACATTTTTCATATTGCTTTTCTTCGTGGTGGCATTTTCTGAACTTCATTTTTGCTTCAAATTTATCATTTCCAGCTTTCATGAAAAGGGTTCAAAAATGATGATTGGTGTTAAGAATTGGGTTAACCCCAAAAATAACTGTTAAATCCTTGCTAGCTGAGATAGCTGATTGCATGATCTAATTGGGGTTAAAATCGGGGTTAACTCACAGGATAACCGGGTTAACTTAACCTGACCTGAAAAATGCTTTATAATACAGGGTTAACCCCAAGGGTTAACTAAACCCAAAAATTTCGGGGTTAACCCCAAAACCCTTAACCCGGGTTAGCCTTAACCCCATTTTTATAACATCGGCCCCAGGGGCCGATGTTATAAAGGGATTTAACCCGGTTAAATCGCTAACCCGGGTTAGAAACCGGGTTATCAACCCTAACCCAATGTTATAAAAATGGGATCAGCAAAACCCGGGCTTAGGTAATGGGGTTAGGGTTAGGCTTAGGGTTAACCCCAAAAATAACCGGGTTAAATCCTTGCTAGCTGGGGCCGATGTTATAAAGCTATTTAACCCGGTTAAATTGCTAACCTGGGTTGGAAACCGGGTTATCAACCCTAACCCAATGTTATAAAAATTGGGTAAGCGAAACCCGGGTTTAGCTAATGGGGTTAGGGTTAGGGTTAGGGTTAACCCTTAACCCAATGTTATAACCAAACCCGGGTTAGAAACCCGGGTTAAAATTGGGGTTAAATACGCCAAATCTCAACCCTCCTCAGTGAGGAGGGTTAGAAGTTAACCCGGATAAGATTGTGTAGAAAAATTAATGGAAAAATAGTGGAAATACATTTTTCATATTGCTCTTCTTCATGGAGGAATTTTTTAAGCTTCATTTTTACTATAATTTTGTTATTTCCAGTTTTTATGGAAAGGGCTCAAAAATGAAGATTGGGGTTAAAAATAGGGTTAACTCTGAGGATAACCGAGTTAGCTTAACCTAACTCCAAAAATGCTTTATAATATAGTGTTAACACAAAGGGTTAACCTAACCCTAATATTTCGGGGTTAACCCCAAAATGGACTTAACCCGGGTTAGCGTTAACCCCATCTTCATAACATCGGCCCCTGATAGCTGATTGCATGAGCTAATTGGGGTTAAAATCGGGGTTAACTCATAGGATAGCCGGGTTAACTTAACGTAACCCGAAAAATGCTTTATAATACGGGGTTAACCCCAAGGGTTAACCTAACCCAAAAATTTCGGGGTCAACCCAAAAATGGACTTAACCCGGGTTAGCCTTAACCCCGATTTTATAACATCGGCCCCTGGGCGGATTTCCATTGGGGGCGGTTCCGGTCAAAAGGAAAGAGTCGTAAATTAGTGGTGTTTTGTTGTGTTATGCATGGAGGAACGCAAAACATTTTCTGGATTTTGGCTGAAAATAGATATTCTAAGGTAAAACTTGAGTTTTTATGGATTGGCCTAGTTTTGGCAAAAATTTATGCGCTCGGAAGGTTCCCCAGGAAAAATCCAATACCCCAGACGCTAGTGGTTTAGGGGGGTGTCGATTTTGTGGGTGGCCATCTCCTCCCGTTCCCCTGTAAACTACCTTGTATTTATTGGTACAAGTACATAGTTTTCTACTGAAGTGCTCCCGTGCGGTCAGCCACTAGCGGCGCTTCTTGTATTTTCCACGAAACTGACTTTATTCTTTTTCCCGTACGCCCCACTCCAGTTGGATGTGCACCGGTTAGGAGTAGTGTCAGCCACGATAATTTTAAATTTTGACTATTGGGGAAGGGTGATTGGCTGACACCGAATAATTGTCTTCACAATTACCCGAGGCGAGTACCAAGGCTGGAGATTTGTCCATCACCGTCTATGTGATGAACGTACCTCGGCAGCTCCACCCGAAGGCGGCCGCCCCTTAACTCTCGGACAATTAATTGACATAGGCGGGAAGGGGGGATTGCTAATGTCCGGTGCCAGCTGGCCCGTTTGAAAGCAAACATTGTTAATTTGGCTGAGGGATCCTTAGGATCCAAGGTTTCGTGTTTGCGGCCGATTGATGCAGATGGTACATTCTCCCAATCTGATCAGCCTAATGTGTTGCGTAGAGTAGGGGTCGCGGTAGCGACCCCTATAATATGAGTGAAAATGGTCGAATGA
The DNA here is from genome assembly GCA_030248195.1 of Trissonchulus latispiculum. Classification (NCBI taxonomy): domain Eukaryota; kingdom Metazoa; phylum Nematoda; class Enoplea; order Enoplida; family Ironidae; genus Trissonchulus; species Trissonchulus latispiculum. The sequence continues at coordinate 17,309 of JASAND010006126.1, read as the reverse complement.
CCGTGTAAAACAAGGCTGCGCAGAAGCTGCGCAGATTCCTGCGCAGATCCTGCGCAGATTATGTGCGCAAAAAATTGTACGTGTCGAGTTTAGTATGTGTGCGAAGTTTCATCCCAGTACCACTTTCCGTTAAAAGGTTGCGCCAAAAATCGCTTACGAGAGTGATGTTTTTTTCCGGTTCTCCGCTTTGACGTCTGGTAAGGGGGTTTTGTAGCTTTAATAACAACAGATAGAAAAATTTTTGCCTATGAAAACCATATATATTCTTGGAGTACGCAACGAAAATAAGCCGATAGGCTAGTTTTTATGCCTCCCAGAGCCGGAAAAAATTTTTGGCGGGGGGCCAAAGTCGGCCAAAACGTTAAAATGGCCAAAAAGTATGCTTCAAAGGCGCCGTAATAAGTCAGACTGGGCTATATATGGGGCAATACTGCCTATATGGCTGAATAGGACACATATCAGGGTCGTTCAATTGCTATATGATTTTCCGGTCCTGAGCGTAATTTTTGGGTACTGGCCTGCCAAAGTTGGTGAATTTTGGGTCCAACTTTGAACTTAGTTTTTTCGCTTATTTTGCGACCTGGAAGCCTCAAATCTTGCATACAAAGGTTTTTGCGGACGGAGAATCGATTCCCGCTATCAGTTTTTCTGCCCGACTGACCCAAGTTGCTGGGCTGGTTCCACTTTGCCGTCTGGAGGGTCATGTCGGCAACCGTTTCCTGGAGGTCCATACTAGGCTATACTTGGCCTCTCAAAACTTTCTCTATGTGGGTTTTCTGGTGTGCCCAGCTCATTTCCGGTGTCCGTTTTGCTGTACAACGCACCCGTTTTGCTGGGCTGGCTCCACTTGACCGTCAGAGGGGTCAGGTCGGTAAGGGGTCAGGTGGTCAAAAATGAAATTTTTCAAAAGTGGTCAAATTTGGTACCAAATGAAAGCCCTAAGTGAGCTGAGCAACTTTTGTCATAGAATTGCATGCTCAAAATGGCTGTAGAGTTTCGTGGGTGGTCAAAAATGAAATTTTTAAAAGTGGTCAAATTTGGTACCAAATGAAAGTTTCAAGATTTGCATGCTCAAAGTGCCTGTAGAGTGCTGCGGTAGGGTGGGGTGGGGACTTAGGCGATTTTCGGTCAAAAATGAAATTTTTCAAAAGTGGTCAAATTTGGTACCCTAAGTGAAGCTGAGCTGAGCAACTTTTGTCATAGAATTGCATGCTCATAGTGCCTGTAGAGTGCTGCGGTGGGGTGGGGTGGGGACTTAGGCGATTTTCGGTCAAAATGAAATTTTTCAAAAGTGGTCAAATTTGGAACCAAGTGAAAGCCCTAAGTGAGCTGAGCAACTTTTGTCATAGAATTGCATGCTCAAAGTGCCTGTAGAGTGCTGCGGTGGGGTGGGGTGGGGACTTAGGCGATTTTCGGTCAAAAATGAAATTTTTCAAAAGTGGTCAAATTTGGTACCAAGTGAAAGCCCTAAGTGAGCTGAGCAACTTTTGTCATAGAATTGCATGCTCAAAGTGGCTGTAGAGTGCTGTGGTGGGGTGGGGTGGGGACTTAGGCGATTTTGGGTCAAATATGAAATTTTCCAAAAGTGGTCAAAATAGTATCTGCTTGCGCATGGTGTTCGGAAATATATTATGTTGGTTCTTTTTTGCGCATACATATGTAAAAGAATGGAAAACAAGAACCAAAAATGCTCCTTCGTCGCATGTAAAATACATATGAGTACTCTCAGGCAGGTTGTACAAACACGGAAACTAGCCTGTAAAATGCATGTGAGTGGCGTTGAGGTTGTAAATTAAGGAAAACAAGTTGCAACGGCTTAACATATGAGCCTGTCCTACAACGAGGCTCATATTGGCGTCACAGTAGCCTTCTTAAAGATCATCAGGTCGTCATATTAAAGAAAAAACGAATGAATAGACATAACATGTTAACATTGTGGCTTGAAAGAAATGGACAGAACGAAGTGAACTGCGACACCTCAAGTTTAACTGTACATGCAAGCTGATGTTTCCCGAAACACCGTGGCAACTACTATTTCCGGAAGCACTATAGTACACCTACTGTATTCTCGGAACACTATGACACACTACTCTCACATACGTAATGCTTTCCCCACATGGCTCTGAGTCAGAGCGCAGAGTGGCATGCCGTATAATGCGTATGCACAGTGTCTCAGCGACAAGGTGTGTGAAGGACAATTTTGTAATGAAAAGCTTTACGTGCTATAATTTATATGAAGGTCAAATATCGACAAATTTTATTATGACATACGTACGCCAATATGAGCCTCGTTGTAGGACAGGCTCATATGTTAAGCCGTTGCAACTTGTTTTCCTTAATTTACAACCTCAACGCCACTCATATGCATTTTACAGGCTAGTTTCCGTGTTTGTACAACCTGCCTGAGAGTACTCATATGTATTTTACATGCGACGAAGGAGCATTTTTGGTTCTTGTTACAACTGTGATGTGATAATAATTATGTAAACAAGTTTATTTAAATTTGTTAAATGAATTAAGTAACTTTTAGCTTTAGTAACTTTAGTAACTTTAGTAATTTATATAGATATTAATTCCTCTTAAAATTTAGAATACAGAAATAAGCACGTGGGGACCTTTTTCACCCCCCATACTTATTACTGTTCCTAACATAATATGTGTATGTAACTTGACTTATCTGCATACTTAAGGTGGTGATTCCTTTTGGTGTCATCAACTTTGAAACGTTATTACTCATTCATTATTTGGAGTTAGAAACCCATCTTAATATCAAACTGTAGCTTTAAATTTTCTCTTTTTTATGAATACAATGAAATTAATTTTGGTTTTTCGAAATTATTTTACTGTATTTTAGAAGGAAAATAATTTTCCGGATTTTTTGCAGGCTGAAATAAATTTTTTCGGGAGACGTCGGTTATATCAATCGATACATCTGTCAAATAGCTGGGGACCCTTTTTTAATTATTGAGAAATCGCTCTTCGTTGTGGAGAAATTAGCAAAAAGGTATGCGCAACCTGGATTTTGTCTACTTTTCCAAGCTTTGGCAAGCGACCATGTTCGCTAGAAAGCCGCAATCGGGGCAACTAAAAAAGGGTCTCGGGGTAATTTAGTACAGAACGCATCTGCAAAATGGCAGTCCTTCACATTGCATAGGGAATGCTCCACAATCCCCAGAAAAAAAATTGGTCGTGTTTTTGAAAAAACTACATTTTTTAAAACTACAGCTAGTAGGATAGCAATTGGATAACGATCATGTCGCAGATAATTGGCCTCAGTAGGGCCTTTAAAATGATAACCTTGGTTTGATATTGCGGCATGTGCAGCTCGAGAAATAATGGATTATTTGATTTCTCCAGAAATGACAAGTTTTCAAAGCCAAAATAAGAAAATCGGTTATATCTCACGATAGCGAAAAGCTAGAAGGCTACTTTAAAAAGCAAAAATGTAGAGCATAACGAGATCTTTCGAATGAATGTAGTTACAACTATGTAGCTGCTGTTCAACTGTCACAAATTGGCTAAATCCGACTTGAACGCAAATGTTGAATTTTTGAACCGGGATTGCGCACAGGGTGTTAGAACGCTAAAATAAGTGTTTTTGGAAAGTTTCGCAAAATTTCTACTTGGTTTGTTCCGTAAACTAACAGAAAGCACCAAAAGGAATCACCGCCTTAAACAAAACTTAGCTGGGTTGGATATCACTTTTTGACACTCTCCAAGATGTTGTATTTAGTTGGCACAGGAGACTAGCCTCCCCAGCGTGCAAATTGTCTTTTTGGGCGCTTTGCGTCAGCCGTGACTCCCGCGTTGCAATGGGGCAGCACCATACCCAGCCAAACCAGAGACTATGAAGGGGACACATCACGTGCATGCATTGTCGAAATCCGAGTACAATCAGTGCGGGACCTTCAACATGAGATACAAAACACAACAGCCAACCAAACTATCTGAGCCAACTTATGGACTTTGACTATAACGCAGTTATTTACCATGATCAAATGCTAACTTTCAAATTGTTATGGTAATAGGTAGTGATAAAACGATTACTAATTTCCGAAAAGCATCCATAGGTGGATATGAAACAATTCCTAATTTTCCAAACAGCATCAGAAACTTAAATCCAATTTCCCATTGAGTGGAGTAAAGCATCAAAAAAGGAAAGAAAGGTATTAAAAATTATTCGAAAAAACTTTCAAACTTAGCTTTAACTGCGCAACCGTTCTTCATCGTAGCGGATCCAATCCCACCCCTCAAATCACTTTATTCTTTTCTCCAGGAGTATCGGATAGTAAAAATTAGAATAGTTCCCTATAGTAAAACTAAGAGAGAAGCTAATTTGAACTCTACTCTTCTCTACACTACGAAATTGTTCTATTGAAAAGTCTTTCAGTCGAAAGAAGGAGAAATTTGGCATTTATTTATTTATTTATAGTCAATCGGGAAAAAAGCCACTTAAAAATTTCGGGAAAAAGCCACGCCCGCCATGGCCTAACGGGTGAAGCTATTGCGGTAATTTGGTGTGTAAAATGCCGACCTCAATACAAGCACGCACACCGAGTTTTAGCTTTCTGGCTCTCCTCTACGGTCAATAGCAATTTCGACATTTTTTCGAAAATTTGTTCCTGAAATGGCGGGAAAACGGTACTGTTTTTAAAATTCACAAGTTTAGTGTCAATAGCGCGATCTGAATAATCTCTGCTGCAATCAAGTGGGAACATGTCTGGCTTTGTTCTCACACAAATGCAAACAATTCAGGACGTCACGATCTCTGTGGAGATGTGGCTGCTTATTTCCGATGATTTTGACCCATCTGGATCTGGAAAAAACCAGTTATATACTTGCTAGACATTAGCAATTTTTAGACTGATATATCAAGTCAGCGGTTTTGGCCGATACAGGCAACATTTCAACCGGAAAGTCAGGCATTTTTGCGCAAAAAGAGCATTACGAATGCATTAGTAAACACGATTTTCTAGCTAACTGTCATTTTAGCAAGTTTTTAAAAAACTGTTTGTTTACGTACGTTATATTTGATCTAGTCGATATAGTCGGTCGATACCTAGTCAATTTATGCTGCAAATTAAAAAGTTGTTTTTAATTCTTTACGGAAAAGAATTTGCCTCGGTTCACAATAAAACTGGGGCAAACAAGCGATGCTGAACATAATGCTGGCATTTTTTTAGTGGGGGAAGGTGGGGGGCCCACTTTTCGGTTTCCCCCTCCACTTTTCGAAGCCCCCCCACTTTTGCCCCTCCCCCCACTTTTCGGCAAGTCCCCACCCACTTTTTTGGGGGTCGCCCAAAAGTGTCAAAAAATTAGGTTTTCGAGGTCAAATTTTCAAAACTTTTCTCAATTTTTAGCTAATTTATCGACTTATAAGCTCATTTTATGCTTAAAAACAGCGATTTTTTTGCGTTTTTCCCTTAAAATGCTAATTTTTCGCTAAAAATCTCGGTATATTTTACATTTGGCTCGCCCCCCCCCACTTTTTGGAAGCCCCCCACTTCCCCCTCCCTAGGGGGGGGGGGGGGGTGCGAAGCCCCCCCACTTTCAAAAACTTAAAAAAATGTCAGTAATGGAACATTCTGAATTAGCCTACACCTTCAGGAGGTATGGTTCAACCAAGGTGGCCTTTTTCCCGGCCAGTGGCTTTTTTCCCGATTTCGGCTTTTTTACCCAGGATATTAATCTCAAATTTCTCTCTAATGCTATAGTCCAGGAAGTCATTATCATGATAATAATAATCCGTAGGGGTTGCCATTCTTCAAACTACAAGAATTTTACCGTGAAAAACGGGTTATGCACGTCCAAAAGCCGCAAAAATGACTCTTTTCCCCCCGATTGACTATATTCATTTATTCTTCAGTTGTTTATTTATATATCTATTTTATTTAGGATCTTCCTGAGGCTGCTAAGGCTGACTGCAGTCGAGCCCTGGAACTGAAGCCTGGCTATGTGAAGGCTCTGCTGCGACGAGCTCAACTCTTGGAGACCAAGGAGGAGGATTGGGACAAGGCTTTGGAGGATTACTCGGAAGTGCTGAAATTGGATCCCAGAAATAGTCTGGCTCAGGCTGGCTGTTATGTAAGTATTAAGTCATATGGTTAACTTGGGATTTGATAAATCAAGGGGGAGCTCGGAGAGCCACCCATAATATGAGCTATAAAGGCACTTTGTGGATTTGGAAAAGTGCTAATTAGGCATAACTAATCAACGGGAAGGAATTAAGAGCTAATATTTACATTTTTGAAATCTGCAGGCCAAGAGCTTTCGAATGATACCAAACTTGCCCGGAAAAAATGAACTTTGAAAAAATCGACTTTCTCTTACGGGTTTGAAAGTGGGGGTTTTTTTCTCTGTATTCAGCATGATTTTTTCCAATTTTGTGTTAACTCGATTTTTCGAACTGCCCATAGGAAAATTTTTCTATACTATTTTTTGATTATCTGGTTCGATTTTTATAGATGGTCAAAAATGGGAAAATAGCGTTTTTGGACACCTGCAAGCTGAAAAATTTCTAAGTCCGAAAATTTGAAAATAGTCTAAAAACGGGCAAAAACAGCTTTTTTCGGCCTCGGGGCGGTACCCATATATAGTAAATCGGGGTCGCTGAACACGATAAGCATGGCGCCCGTGGTTCCTCGCCCAGGGTCAAAGTTGGGAAAAGTCCCTAAAAACGGCTATTTTTGGTCTTTTGGTGGTGCCTATATATAGTAAATCGGGGTCGCTGAACACGATGAGCATATCGCCGAAACCGACGGATGTGACCCTCGGGCTGCATGGCGCCCGTGGTTCCTCGCCCAGGGTCAAAGTTGGGAAAAGTCCCTAAAAACGGCTATTTTTGGTCTTTTGGTGGTGCCTATATATAGTAAATCGGGGTCGCTGAACACGATGAGCATATCGCCGAAACCGACGGATGTGACCCTCATGCTGCATGGCGCCCGTGGTTCCTCGCCCAGGGTCAAAGTTGGGAAAAGTCCCTAAAAACGGCTATTTTTGGCCTTTTGGTGGTGCCTATATATAGTAAATCGGGGTCGCTGAACACGATGAGCATATCGCCGAAACCGACGGATGTGACCCTCGGGATGCATGGCGCCCGTGGTTCCTCGTCCAGGGTCAAAGTTGGGAAAAGTCCCTAAAAACGGCTATTTTTGGTCTTTTGGTGGTGCCTATATATAGTAAATCGGGGTCGCTGAACACGATGAGCATATCGCCGAAACCGACGGATGTGACCCTCATGCTGCATGGCGCCCGTGGTTCCTCGCCCAGGGTCAAAGTTATGAAAAGTCCCCAAAAACAGCTATTTTTGGTCTTTTGGTGGTGCCTATATATACTAAATCGGGGTCGCTGAACACGATGAGCATATCGCCGAAACCGTCGGATGTGACCCTCGGGCTGCATGGCGCCCGTGGTTCCTCGCCCAGGGTCAAAGTTATGAAAAGTCCCCAAAAACAGCTATTTTCGGCGTTTTGGTTGGAGGCATGTATAGTAAATCGACTATGCTCGTTTCAATGGGCGTATTGTCGAAACCGACGGAAGTGACCACTGGTCACTATGGTCTAGGTGGCGTATTGACCACTGGTCAAACCCCCTAAAACAGCGTTTTTCGGCGTTTTGGTTGTGGGCATATATAGTAAATCGACTATGCTCGTTTCAATGGGCGCATTGTCGAAACCGACGGAAGTGACCACTGGTCACTACGGTCTAGGTGGCCTATTGACCACTGGTCGAACCCCTTAAAACAGCGTTTTTCGGCGTTTTGGTTGTGGGCATATATAGTAAATCGACTATGCTCGTTTCAATGGGCGTATTGTCGATACCGACGGAAGTGACCACTGGTCACTACGGTCTAGGTGGCCTATTGACCACTGGTCAAACCCCTAAAACTTTGTTTTTCGGCGTTTTGGTTGTGAGCATATATAGTAAATCGACTATGCTCGTTTCAATGGGCGTATTGTCGAAACCGACGGAAGTGACCACTGGTCACTACGGTCTAGGTGGCCTATTGACCACTGGTCAAACCCCCTAAAACAGCGTTTTTCGACGTTTTGGTTGTGGGCATATATAGTAAATCGACTATGCTCGTTTCAATGGGCGTATTGTCGAAACCGACGGAAGTGACCACTGGTCTAGGTGGCCTATTGACCAATGGTCAAACCCCCTAAAACTTCGTTTTTCAGCGTTTTGGTTGGGGGCATATATAGAAAATCGACTATGCTCGTTTCAATGGGCGTATTGTCGAAACCGACGGAAGTGACCACTGGTCACTACGGTCTAGGTGGCCTATTAACCACTGGTCAAACCCCCTGGAACAGCGTTTTTCGGCGTTGTGGTTGGGGGACAATAAATCGACTGTACTCGTTTCAATGGAAAGGACGCATACTCTTGCGAACCTTACACTACCAAAAATTGGATAAGGACAAGTAGGAAAAATGCTCCTTGCAGTCGCATGAAAAAGTTAATATGAGCTATTATGGCCAACATTTAAACGTGCTGAGGACAAGATTTAAAATGTGTAATATGAGCCAACATCTAAATAAGTAGAGGACAAGATGCAAACGTCTAACATGAGCCGCTACGTTTCTCTTGGGCTCATATTGACGCAAATGAAATGGCTAATATATTTTGTATATACAAAGGCTTTCTTCAGATAGTCAAAAGGTTAGAATGGTTTGCATATGCAAGGATGGTATGGCTGGATGAAATCTCACTAGGTAAGTATACGTATATATCGTCTGTGACAGTTCTAATTTTTATTGCCTTATTCTGGTTTATATGGCTGCTTTTGTTAATAATTTATATGTATATACAATATACATACGTATAGTGAGATCTAGAAGCAACGTCGAAAAACAAACAAATGTTTTGAAGCGAAGTTGAAAAATCAGGCAATTCTGATTTTTGCTTAAAACGTATGCGCCACTACTAATATTCAGTCTTTTCTGGCTTGGTTTAACAATGTCTGTTTAGAGGACACGTACCACAGGCGTAACCAAAGTGAGCGTCAATATGAGCCCAAGAGAAACGTAGCGGCTCATGTTAGACGTTTACATCTTGTCCTCTACTTATTTAGTTGTTGGCTCATATTAAACATTTTAAATCTTGTCCTCAGCACGTTTAAATGTTGGCCATAATAGCTCATAGTAACTTTTTCATGCGACTGCAAGGAGCATTTTTCCTACTTGTGTTTGATATTATTATGCTGCGAATAAAAGTTCGTGATGTACGTATAAAGGAAATAATTTCGATGTCTGCATAGTGATTCTTTATCCGGATAATTGTTTTTTTACATATCAGGGGAAATAATGAAAACTTTTGGGTAGTTTTGGATAAAAATTTTCTGATTTTGCAAATACAACAGCAAGCGGTTTTAGAAACTTTGAAACCTTGAGATTTCCGCTTTTCTTGATGATGGAAATTCAAGCGCAGGAAAAACTGACAGAAAAACGGATGTTTCAACTTTGAAAACAAATTCTTTTGAAGTTTAAAATAGGGGGATAAGCATACATTAACACGGGTTCCGATTCTGGGGGGTCTACCCCGACCTCGGCGAAGGGTCTACCCCTGAAAAATTCCAAAATTTTTTAAGGGGGTCTGCCCCGAAATTATGAATTTTTAACGTTTTTGCCAGAAAATTAGTTAAAAATGACAATTTTTAATAAATTTTTTCGAAAAAATCGCAAAAAATTGCTAAAAAATTACCAATTTTTGGTAAAAATCACTGAGGGGTCTCCCTTTTTTCCTTTCTGGACGAGAGGGTTTGCCCTTTTTTCCTTTTCCCGGAGGGGGTCTACCCGGTTTTGTCGGTCTGGGGGGGCCTGCACACCCCCCCATTCCCCCACGTTATCCTATGGGGATAAGCCATAAGCGGATATCCGAGGTATCCGATAAAGACAGATAGGATATCCAAATATGCAAAATGTTCGGTTCACGTCATTATTGACAATAATGTTGTTATGGAACATTTTATATTGTTTTATATAATATTTTAGATTTATATATTATCTATCATTTTAGCGTCTACCTCCCATGATTCGTGATCGAAATGAACGTATGAAGGACGAAATGATAGGTTCGTTTCTGACATGATGATCTGAAATGGGCTGTTGTGTTTGTATGAACTGAAAGCTATCAAATCGAAACTAAAGTTATTCACAGTTTCCCAATGAAAAACCCAACCTATACGCATACTATTCTTTCATCAGTCGTTTGACACAATACTGTTATGTGCTCTTTCTAGAGACAAAAGCTAGATGTTTGGGAGTAGTAGTGGAGTCTCCCCACTAGTGGGCTGGGGAAGGTAAAGTGGGGATGGAGCAAAAAATGGCTTGAAATCGCCAAGCATAGCATGCAGTAAGGTTGACCTGTTTTTGCACAGACTGCTATAGCCAAGCTAATGTGCTCAATAATTCAGTTTTAGTACAAAATAGACGATTTTAGACCAAAAATGTTTCGATCAATGAATGAGTTAAACGTTCCCGAAACTTGGAGGAGAAGAGGCAGAGTGGGGTGGGAAAGGGTCGGCCTTCTTTGTCTGTTTACTGCAGAAGAGGGACGTCCTGTGTACTGGAGGAAGTCTTCCCCTTTTGATTAAAATTTTATTTTGGTACTAAAACTTGAGTTTTTGAGTAATTTTTAGCTTGATAATAGCAGCATAAGTCGAAAATAGGCAAATTTTACCGCATTTAGACCATTTTAACTCCACTGGACTTTTTATAATCCCCATACTTGTGGGGGGGGGTAAGGCTGTCTTCACCTTTCACTCCTTATTTTCCGATAAAAACGAGCCCACTTTTTTTAAATTTGGGCAGAATATATTGAATCTATTTCGTACAATATAAACGCTCATCCTTTATTGTGTTTCAAGCTACTTGAAAAACAATGGAAGTATTTTTAATCTTTTGAAATAATGAAAATCTCCCAGTCTGGAACACAGTCTGGAATATTTGCCAATAAACTATTTAGCTTTTAGATTAATATCAAGAGAACATAATAAATAAGAGTGTGACAGTTGGCAGGCTCTGTTATCAGCTCGCGAGCCATGCTCTGCACGCTAACGGCCCCCCACATTGCGGGGTGGGTCCATTAGATACGCAATTGCGGGGGGTCGTTAGCGTGTATACGATGTACCTTGAGCTGATAACAGAGAGGCTGCCAGCAGTCACACTCTTATCTATTATGTACTCTTGTTAATATGTACTTTTTTCAGGTAAACTGAAAGAATTAGGCAATATGGTACTGAAACCGTTTGGATTGTCTACGGATAACTTTAAACTGGAAGAACAGCCCGGTGGCGGATATTCTGTGAAAATGCAAAAATAGCCAATATTTTGTGATAGTCGTGTATTTACAGCTTAGTCTGATATTTATTGTTATGACAATTAAACATATCGTCTGGTTTGAATAGTGCTTCGTACTCACCGGCCCTGTCCAGACCGGTTGGCCGGAAAGTGGCAAGTCGAAAACTGGCCGACCGGGCAAATACGTCTAATCGTCTAATGACAGTGTTCTCCGCCTTTTGTCTTGAACTGGTGACAAGCCGCCCTAAAAGCTGTCAACTGTCTTAGATTTTTTGCTTGTATTCTGAATAGTCACCAAATGGCGCCGTTCAGTGTATGCCGGCGTCGCGAGCTTGGGGCGGCCTTCCCTAGGAAACATGGGCCGGTGAGCAACATCACTTCCTACTCCTAGTAGAGTTGGGACCGGATTGATGTTATTAAACATTGTTATTAAACCTTTCATGTTATTAAACATTTGTGTAGGTCTCATAACTTATACGAAATGAGAGATCAATACTATAAAACAATCGGAATAAACGGTCAGCAACTAGACTACAGTTTTTAGCAATTTTTTAATCTGTTTTTGATTTGTTACGGTAGAACATTTTTGTACATCTTGCTTCTGTTCCCAGAACTGAAACTCTGCTTTTGAAGGGATGTTGCGGTTCCTTATTTCTTTTTTTCTGACTGACTTGCCAAGGAATTAGCAAAACTTTTAAGCGAAATGATTTTTTCGCCCGCACAAATTTCCGACTTCGCCTGAAAATGCTATATTGCGGTTTTTAATGTCAATCTTGGTTTTGTATTTTGGACCTTGTGGCCTTAAGTCTGACCAAAAATTGTAGAAAGCGAAATTGTTTTATTTATATCTCGAGCGTTCTGCGTGCCAGATAGCTACCATAAGGTATATATTTTCTGAACCGGAGGGATGAGATCTTTCTGTTTATGAAAAGAAATTTTTAAAATATTCCATGCATATCCAAATCAAATCAATTTATTCTAATCATATTTAATGTATATATACCGTCACATTGCGACAAAACTTTGACTCGAACCTGACAACTTAGCAATTTTTTAATCTGTTTTTGATTTGTTACGGTAGAACATTTTTGTACATCTTGCTTCTGTTCCCAGAACTGAAACTCTGCTTTTGAAGGGCTGTTGCGGTTCCTTATATATTGTACTGAATATTCCAACCATCTTCCAGTGGATTCCCGGGCATCGGGGAATCGATGGAAATGAGCAGGCTGACCGATTAGCCAAAGAGGCAACCGGGCTAGACCAAACTAATGCCCCTGTAGATCTGTCCACTAGCAAATCTCTGATCGTACGAAGCAACAAGTCCAGATGGCTTAACTCCTTGTCCCACCCTACATCCACCCAGCTATACCGAAATCGCGTCCCAAACCCTGATCTCGAGACCAGACTAGACAGACGTAGCCGCTGCGTGCTTTCCCAACTCAGGGCAGCCGGCCACTGTCCTATCCTACGATCGTACAGATACCGAATTGGTGCCAGCCAAAGCCCCATATGTGACCGTTGCCAGGAAGAGGAAGATGACCTGGCCCATCTACTTCTCTACTGCCCCACGCTCACCAATGTTCGCTTGCAAGTGCTAGGGGTGTCCCCCTCTGTCCAGGCCCTTTGGGAAGCCCCCGAGACGGTTGTCACCTTCCTGAAGAGGGCAGGCCTTTTATAGTCCTGCCAATCTATGCTCAGCGACGATTGCCTGCAGGAAGAGAGAAGAGAGAGACCTGACAATTACAAAATCTTTGTTCATTGTTTTTATTTTTATTCACCACATAAACATGCTGCAAGCGAGCATCCGTACTGGATTACTCTGTTGTGGACTCAGGTGGTGCTCGGAACCTGTTCCAGTTGCGGCTCCGATTCTGTTCCACTGAGTTTTGGATCCACCTTCTAACTCTGCGTCGCGGTCACTTGTCTTCACTCACTCTTGTCGTCACTCTTGTCAGTTCTTCGTCCTATGTCCCGCTTCAATTCGTTGGAGCTGTTCAGACTTCGACAGCTTACAGTTACAAGCAAACATTTCTCAGGGTCCAGTTTCATAAAACTTTGTCGAGTCGTAGAGTCGAGTAGCTGCTCTACGCTGGAAATACCGGTGACTTGTGCTCCTGAAACGCGAGTACTGTTGAAAAATATCTGCTAGTTTTCGAGTCGAGTTCTCTAGTTAAATTTTACTCGAAAATTTTTCAATGTAATAATTTTACCCTATAAATTTTTAAAAATTTTAAAAGTTTAATATTTCGATCGTGGAACTATTTTGCATTGTCTTACAAATTGCACAGACCAGAAATTAAACCTCGGTGACTACGGTTTAGTTTTTAGTACCAAAGAATTAACATACTGCGAACAAATGGCTACTCGACGACCTGCAGACTCGACAAGTTTTATGAAACTGGCCCCAGCTCTTAGCTACACTTTTGACTTGGCATGTGTTATACATAGGAAGCTGGGTAGTTTGATCTTTATGGAAGTCAGGTATATACGTAGAAAGTGTGGTGGTGTTTGTTTATTATTAAGCTTATAACAGTGACGTATAACAGATAAAACCAGGCTCTGCTTTCAGACACGCAGTTTTGATACGTTTATGCTGAGGCTTCGTGCATACTTACACTCCATTTGGGATATTGATTACTGATAGCTGAAACATGAAAAGCAAGGTGCATAATTGCACTATTATTAACAAGAGCACATAATAGATAAGAGTATGACAGCTGGCAGCTTCTCTCTTATCAGCTGCAGGTACATGCTCTGCACGCTAACAGCTAACCCCATACACAAACGTGTACCTAGTGACCCCCCCACAAATCAGTACCCAGTACAGGTTTCTGTACGTTCACTCGCCGTATCTTTACGTGTTAAAGCTCGAAACCACAACGCCTGCGAGCGTCTAATTTGTGTCTGCTTCGAGCTTTAGAACGCTAAGATAGCGGCCAAATTCTTTTGAAGTGAGCATACACGTTTGTGGGGGGGGTCAGCCGTTAGCGTGCAGAGCATGTACCTGCAGCTGATAACAGAGAGCTTGCGAGCTGTCACACTCTTATCTATTATGTACTCTTGTTATTAAGAAGAGTAAGCCACAAGGCTTCTCTTCTTGGCATTGCGTAACGGTGCTCCGCCCACAATACGCGAATGTTCCCCCGTTTGGGAGGGTCGACCAAATCAACATCGCATACCCCACTCCGTTTGGTGGGGGGGGGGGAGTAGCCAGAAAGATGTCCCCGTTTGGTGGGGGGGGGTAGCCAACAGCCAATCAGATTGCAGAAACCCCCCCCCTCCGTTTGGTGGGGGGGGTAAAGCAGAGGATTACGGTAGTTTTTGTTCTATGCGAAAATGGGTCCCCGTTTGGATGGGGGGTCGCTCAAGCAGGCTAAGTTTTGCTCATTCTGATTGGCTGTTGGCGACCCTCCCCCCAAACGGGGACCACTTTTCGTGACCCCCCCCCCAAACGGGGACCTCTTTCAGCGACCCCCCCCCACCCAAACGGGGGACCTCTTTCAGCGCCCCCCCCCCCCCCCAAACGGGGACCACTTACGGCTACCCCCCCCCCCCCACCAAACGGGGTCCACTTTCGACTACCCCCCCCATCAAACGCAGGGGGGTATACCTGGCGACCCCCCCCCCAAACGGGGGAACATTCGCGTATTGTGGTCGGAGCACCGTTACGCAATGCCAAGAAGAGGAGCCCTCTAGTGACTTACTCTTCTTCTAATATATAGGAGAAAATCATGGACTCGTGTGAAAAGCTATACAGCGTTTGCAGTACAATTTGCATGTCAAGCAAAAGGTAGTGGTCGCGGGCGATGGAATATAGGTCTAGCTTCAGGCTTCAAAGTTAGTTTCACAGGAGGAACACCAGTCATTCTTCCTAAACCGGATTGAAACAGGTCAGAAAATTCCTGAGTGAGAGCCTGAATGCTTGCATCAAGTTTTCCACTGGTTTGGACCAAATTGATTTGTTGATTTCTAAAAAGCTTGTTAAAGTTTAAACTGGTTAGAGAATTTAACCAGTCTCGTCCAAGAAGCGCGGGACCATTGACTTTCGCGACAAGTAAAGGTAGCGTCTGTTGTTCATGGGAAAGTTGGACATCAACAAAAATCTCCCCAATCAGTGGTATTGGTGCCCCCGTATAGCTTTTTAGCTGTACGGAGGTAGCATGAGGCTTTAAATAGTTAAAGTAACTTTTCCAGCAAGCCTCAGGCAAAACCGATCTACCGGCACCAGTATCTAATTCCATCAATAGTTCCTTCCCATTAACTAACAGCGGTAACACATAGGGTTTACTTTGGTCTTGATTTATGCCGAGTTTAGGATCACCTCCTTGAAGAAATTTGTACTGTTCACTCGCCGTTTCAACTGCCAAAGCAATTGAAACTGCCACCGGGAGTGTTAAGTTCGGCTCAGCCAATAAGCGTCTTTGGATGGTTTCTGACGTGACTCCGCAAACCAATCGGTCTCGTAATGTATCGTCGAGGTCAGCAAAGTCATAGTATCTGGCTAGGGACCGAAGTCGTGCAAGGAATGCAGTGACAGGTTCGCCTTCATTCTGACGAGCAGAATGAAAACGGAATCGTATAGTTATAACGTTTGGCTTGGGTTGAAAATGAGTTCCCAAAATGTCAGTAAGCTCAGCAAAATCAACGTCTGCTTCCTTCCTGGGTGCAATAAGATTCTTCAAAAGTGCATAATTGTCTATTCCCAAGGAGGACAAAAACATTGCTTTCCTTTTAATAGGATCATTGACATCGGTTGCAATGAAATGAAAGTCCAAACGTTCAATGAAGTTTTCCCAAGATTCACTTCCTGGTGTGAAGGGTTCTAATTTCCTCGTCACCATTGAAATATCCTCTGTTCCACAAATCAGAGGATCTAACTGCTAACAATTTAATTACGGCTTAAAGAAAATACCCAGATAAAATCCCACAGTAGTTTCTGTTTTTTAAGTCATGCCTTTGTTTATAACACGTTTGAATCCTGAAGGCAAGGCAACATAAGTGCAACTTTCTTAATATTGACTTCGCATCTATAGGCGCTCATCAGAGGCCCCTTTTAAGCTGTCTTTCAGTGGACTGCAAGCGGACAAAAGACGTAGAGGCGAAGGTCAAGGATACAAAACAAGATTCCCAAGTCGAGCTGGCGTACGATTATTGCGGGCACACTCAGGGTCGTCTGCCGGCATGGAGTGCCCCCAAATGCCAATAGTGCCTAAGATGGCTGAAACTTACTGACATAACTTTATCTATGGCCAGTTTGGAATGCTGCCTATCAGCTAAGCTTTAGGAGACTGGCTGGTACCCTTTAGCTGTCGACATTTTTTGTTAATAGGCAGTAACAAGCACCGATGGCCAATGTAACCCTCCACTGCTACAACTACTACCGATATTTTTAGCACACATAAATATTGCTTTGCATCAACAACAACCTAACCAATTAAAACCAGAATTCGATTGACAAGCTTAGTCAACTTTTTTACAACTTAGCTAATTTGTCATACTCATCAGCTTTTACAGCATCAATGCATCAAGCAAAGCATGCAGCATCACTCTTAATTAAGAGTACATAATATGTGAGTGCGCCACTAGGCACTCTCTATTTTATCAGAGCAAAAACTATGCTGTGCTCGCTAATGCCCCACCCCCCGCAAATCAGACCCATCACTTCAAAGAACTTTGAGCGCGATGTTTATGTTATGTACTGAGTTGCGGGGGGGGTCATTAGGTTCTGATTTGCGAGGGGTGGGCCGTTAGCGTGCAGAGCATAGTTTTTGCTCTGATAACATAGAGCTTGCTCTTGTAGCAGATAAACTGACAATTATGTACTCTTGTTTCCACTAACTGAAGCGTTCACCTCTGTTCTTCATTTACTTTTGTAAAAAAACTAATCGACCGACAGCCAACAAATACAAATTGATTGTGACTTTGCTTTATTTAATTTCTAAACTTAACTCATCTTTTGGACCATTAGAATCTGTCCTATGGATGTAAGCAGTAATAGGTCCGCACCAG
>JASAND010006124.1:0-143621 GCA_030248195.1 Trissonchulus latispiculum | reverse complement strand
GGACAGTTCCTACTTTTCCTACTTTTTTCCTACTTTTTCGTATGTTCCTACTTTTTTCCTACTTTGGGTCAAAAATTCCTACTTTTTCCTACTTTTTTCCTCTGAAAGACGGAATCGGCCTGATTCCACAGTAAATTGTCCAAAAATCGCTGACTTAATGATGATCTGCATTTAGTTTTTCGATGTTCCTGACATTAATTGAGATAATCAAACAAATTTGCAGCCAGTTGGCAACATTTTTCAGTTGCCAGTTTTAATGGTGAATAAAATACAAAAATTTATAAATTTTTCGCCAGAAGCTATTACTGCGTTAGCTTATTTAGCTTAAAACGCCTACAATTAGTCGTTTTCAGCGTTTATTAACAGTTTCTGCACAAAAATTAAAAATTCGGAACGTTTCTCAAAAAGATCCCTCCATTTTTGGTCAGCCATGGAGACAACTTCGAGCCTCCCACCCCAATAAATTTTAGCCTAGAAATAAGCCAGATCGTTGAAACAAAAATAGCTTTCACAAGGGTCGGGGAAATTTGACCACTCGTTCAGGTGTTGAGGTTACTCTCATAGAAAGTATCAAGTTGCTGAACACTATGGAAACGTTTTTACAAGCCTCCAAAATGCACAAATGTTGCTTGATTTAGCTCAAATTTTGTATGGTGAGCAAGGTGGGCTCTGCCGGCTCGCGTACAGAATTTCAGCCCGCGTACTATTTTCTATCGCAGAAACTGGGAAGGGTTTTACAACTTCAATACTTTTGGACGGTTACATGATCGTCTTGAAATGCTTTAGGTAACACGTAATGAGGAATTAGGGATTGTTTTTTCCGGAAAAAATCAAGAACAAAAAACGTTTTTTCTGCTGCACATGCTGAAAGGCAGCTAAGATCTCCGTACCCGATATTTTTTACCACACCCATGCTCTATATCTTCGCCTAAAAATAGACCAATCGGACAAAGTAGGGGCAAGTCGATTATAGTAGCCCCCCCTTAATTCCCTTTGATTTTTGGCAATTTTTGAAGGTCAAAGTTGACAAAAATTTTTTCACGCGGCAGAATTTCTTGCCATTTGGCACAAATAAGTACTCGTATAGGGCCTCTGTATATGCCAAATTACAGCCTTGTACAGCAAAATTAAATAACAGCAAGTAAAGTAAATTACAGCAAAAAATTTTAAATTTTGGCCGAAACTTCAACTTTGAAGAGAAATTCCTTTAGATGCAGAAAAGACACAGACGTTTAGCATTTTTCTGCAGGTAGGGCCATATGTGCCAAATCATATTGGCAAATAGAAACCTTGACGCTAGGGTCTTGCAGCCAGCAGAGATTTTTAATTAATTATGTTGGTAGTTGTGAAAAAAGGGCGTCGGGCACTAAACGCTACGGCTGCACATGGCTGGAAGGCAACTAAGATCTCAGTATCCGATTTTTTTAACCACACCCATCTGGGCTTATTCTAGGGATTTTTTCTTGGGAGGGGCTCCTTGGGGGGCCCCCAAAAGTCCGATGGGCAAGGAATTTTTTGGGGGGGGGAAAGTTTTCGAAAAATATGCTAAAAATAGCGCTATTTTTCTGCCATATACTATAAAAGTTGATTTTTACAGCAAAAATAAGCAGATTTAGTGTTAAAAAGGGCTAAACTTGAGTAAAAATCGCCGGAAAATGTTTGAAAATTTGGCCTTCTGAGCGATTTTTTCAGGGCAAAATTTGGTACCAAACGGGGCGCCCACTTTTTGGGGGGAGTTTGGGGGGCATGGTGTTTATGGGACCCCCCCCCCACTAGAATAAGCCCAGCCCATGCTCTATATCCTCGCCAAGAAGTAGGCCAATCAGACAAAGTCGGGGTAAACCTTTTGTAGCCCCCCCCCCCTTAATTGGGGCATACGAAAAAGCTGCTTAATGCTGTTTTGTTGAAGGCAAGATTAGATAACTTGCTCTGCAAAATCTATTATGAAGTCTGAAAATTCCTACTTTTTTGTCAAAATTCCTACTTTTTGTTCCTACTTTTTCCTACCTTTTTGAAAAATTGTTCCTACTTTTTTCCTACTTTTCCCAAATTGCTATGTCCGAGGTCTGAAATTTCGAGGGTGGGGTCGACACTTTTCCATTTGGGGGTGGGGTTCCCCCACCCCCCCCCCCCCCCAGGTACACCTATGGCTGGAGGACCCAAACAGGTACAATTGTGGATTTTAACAGCCAACTCTACGTAAAAAACCATTCTCTACACGATAGAATAATAAGTTTTATCAAATTACATCATTTTTAGCATTTTTCAAAAGTTGCCCTATGTTTATATATGTTAAACTTTATGAAACCTGGCCAGTTGATGCAGCATTTTCAACGGTAAAGCTACTCAGATCGGGTTTTTTGGTTCATACTAACTAAAAAAGGGTTGAATTTTACACTGGAAATGTCAGAATTGCGATACGACAATTTTTGAGACCTGTGAGGAGCGGGTTTATTTTCCCCCCTTTGGGCTTTTCCCCCCGCTACTTTTTGCATTATACCGCTTTAACGGTACAACCTAGAGAAGTGCAAATAGGCTTAAAAGAAAGTTCTAAGTACGCCAAGTACGCATAGGTGTACCACCTGTTTGGGTTGGGGGGGGAGTAGAAGGTCCAAATTTGGCTCGGGGGACCCCACCAAAATCCGAAATTTGGGGGAGGGGGACCCCCCCTAAACTGTACCCAAGTTTTTTTGGCTAAAAATGCTCCTTTTTCGATGTACAGTACATTAAACATACTCAAAAGCTTCTGTCAATAGTTTTCGTATGCAAAAATAGGGCTTGAAAATTGACAAATTTGTGCTAAAATATGCCTAAATTCGCCCAGATTGTGGTTTATAATTGCGTATATTACCTTTAAATTGCTATAAATAACCATCTAGGGCTCTTTATATGTGATTTATAGCCATTTTTTCGAATTTTTTTCAAAAATTTTCAGAAATTGCAAAAACTTTTTTAAAAATTTTGCAATTTTTACCTGGTTTGGACCCAGTTTTAGGGGGGGAGAGGGGTTTGAGCTCGGCTTGGGGGGGGAGTAGTTGAGGTCGGGTAGGGGGGGGGGGGGAGGGGGGTCTGGCCTCTCCGTGGGGGGGGGGTCTCACAGGGGGCAAACTGTAGCCTGGTACACCTATGTATGCAAGTACGATGGTATACGTATAAAGTTTTCATAAATATTATAATAAAAAAGTTCCAGCCAAAATCCGAAAATGTGGGGTTTTTCCCCCCATGGCTATACAGGTGTGTTTGGGTGGGAGGGTCCCATAGTTTCAAAGAGAAATTTTGGTTGGGGGGGGGGGTAACTTTTGGAAATTTGATGGTTGATCCCCGAAATGTGTTGGCGGGTGCCCCCCGAACCTCACCCCAAAATTCGGACCTCAGAAAATCAAAAATATTGCCTAAAACGCAAAATTTTCTGTAATTTAATTCTTTTTTTCGTCAAAACAAGGCTTGTTTTTATCGTTTTAGGCGTCCCCGACATTGGTGTGTTTGGGTGGGAGGCAGTGGCGGATCTAGGATTTCTAAAAGGAAGGGACCCTTCAAAAGGGGGGGGGGGAGAAAATGGCTCCACGAAATGTAATTTCAAAACCTTTTGGAGGGATTTCCTCTTTAGGATTGCCCGCAAGAATTTCGCAAAACTGTTGCCCTTAGTCGCTGATTTGTTGTCAAAACGTCAAAAATAGGCATCGATTCTAAACAAGGGGTCAGTGCTCTACAATTTGCGCATGAAATCTGCGCAGTCTCCAGCCACTTTTCACACATATTATAGGGGTCGCTGCCGCGACCCCTATGATATATATTATGTGAGGTTTTTTCTTTTGTGTTCGCCCTTTACGCTTTTGTACAATTTTGTATCCAACGGATTTTTCACATGGCTTATGGCAGGGTATTTTTTACAGGGGGTGCGAGGGCCCCCCCCCCCCGAAATTGACCTCCCCCCCCGAAAATGCCGCCCCCCGAAATCGCCCCCCCCCCCGGGATTTTGGTCTGCCCCCTTAATGAGGTCTATATACATTTTTTCCAAAAATGGTCTAATTTTCAAACATTTTCGTAAAAATGGCTATTTTTACCTTAAATCCTGGCATTTTTGAGAACTTTTTGTGTTTCACCATGCAAAATACGCCAAAAAATACCATTTTTTGGCTGATTTTTGCAAAAAAATCCCCCCCCCCCCCCGAAAATTTCTTTCCCCCCCCCGAGCCCGGGGGGCCCCCCGGGAAGCCGCCCCCCCCCCCCGAAAAAATCCATAAACAATACCCTGTACGGTGGTAACCTTTATATACATATTATTTTCATTTTAGCATAACCATGAAACCTGTTCACTATTGATTATTTTTGCCCAATTTGGCTCCTAGCGATTTTTACATACTGCCAAACATGGGGTTGCGAAGCGTTTGGAAATTTTTCGAGGCCCCAACATAGAAAATTGTCAAAAAGTCGTCTAAAATATATAGCTTTTTTATGCCATTTCGTGGTGCGCATATATAGTAAATCGGGGTCGCTGAAAACGATGAGCATTTCGCCGAAACCGACGGATGTGACCCTCAGGCTGCATGGCGCCCGTGATTCCTCGCCCAGGGTCAAAGTTGGGAAAAGTCCCCAAAAACAGCTATTTTCGCCATTTTGTGATGCTCATATATAGGAAATCGAGGTCGCTGAAAACGATGAGCATATCGTCGAAACCGACGGATGTGACCCTCGGGCTGCATGGCTTCCGTGGTTCCTCGCCCAGGGTCAACGTTGGGAAAAGTCTGCAAAAACAGCTATTTTTGGCCATTTGGTGGTGCCCCCATATATAGGAAATCGGGGTCGCTGAAAACGATGAGCATATTGCTGAAACCGACGGATGTGACCCTCGGGCTGCATGGCGCCCGTGGTTCCTCGCCCAGGGTCAACGTTGGGAAAACTCACTATAAACAGCGGTTTTCGGCGTTTTTGTTTGGGGGCATATATACGTATATATATATATAGTAAATCGACTACGCTCGTTTCAATGAGCATTTTGCAGAAACCGATGGAAGTGAAGACTGGTCACTGTAGGTGTAAGTTACGATAACTTTTCTTTGAGCGGCAAACGCCTTTGGCTGACGCTTATAGCAGATTTGGCACCCTTTTAACGTGTATTTTCTTTAAGTACACTATTTTCTGAGGACTTACCTGTAGCAACCACTAGAATAGCCAGAAAAAAATTTCGGAGGGGGTAAGCCAAAAACGCTCAGACTGTTCTGCCGCAACTAAATAGTTGGTTGAAATTTTCAAGCAAAATCCGGAGGTTTTGCGATATTTTTGTTGAAAAGTAGCGCCACAGGCGAAACTTTTTCGAAATATTTATTCGCGCTGCTGCTACTCATTAAAAATTTTTCTTTTGTCTCCGATTTCGGGGGGGCATGCCCCCCTCGCCCCCCCCCCTGGCTACGCGCCTGGTAGCAACAGTCCACATCCTCAACTTGGACCCCCGGGGTCCTAGGCCAAGTTGGGGACTATCACCAAAACTCTACCAAAACAACTCAAATTTTGCGTACAACCGTTTTCTAACTAGGAAAACGCGTTTCCAGCGTGATCTAAGCTGTAAATATCAGTTTTTAGCCAAGTCCAGTACTTCAAGGGACCAACTTTGGTCCGGACCAGGTTCAGGCTGTCTGAACCAGTCAAATCCAAGGTTTTTAGGCCATAGCTTAGGCCATGGCCTAAATTTATGAGTCGATGGCCTAAAGAATTTTGGCCGTTGAGGCCATTTGGCCTAAATTTTTCGACGAAAACCCAGTTAAATTTTATTGATTTTTAAGTAAAGACAACAATTTTCTAAAAAATTTTTCGTGCCTTTGGCGCGAATTTGTACATTCCCCTTGTTTGTATTTGTATTTGTAATTTGTACATTCCCCGCAAAAAATCGCTGTTTTTAAGCTTAAAATGAGCTTATAGTCCATAAATTAGCTAAATATTGAGAAAATTTTTGAAAATTTGACCTCAAAAACCTAATTTTTTGACACTTTTGGGCGACCCCCAAAAACGTGGGTGGGGGCTTGCCGAAAAGTGGGGGGGGGGGGGTTCCGAAAAGTGGAGGGGGGAACCGAAAAGTGGGCCCCCCACTAAAAAATGCCAGATAGATACGTACGTTACGTATACTTATTACGTTACTACTATATGGTTGCGATGCAGTAGAGATGGGCTTATTCTAGGCATTTTTCTTGGGGGGGTTTCTTGGAGGTGCCCCCTCCCCCAAAAGACCGAGGGGCAAGGAAATTTTGGGGGGAGCGAAAATTTTTCTAGAAATATGCTAAAAATAGCGCTATTTTCTGGCATGTACTGTAAAAGTTGATTTTATTGCAAAAAAAGGCAGATTTAGTGGTTAAAAGGGTAAAACTCTCCGTCGGAGCCGGAAAATTTTTGAAAATTTGGCCTTTTGACCGATTTTTTCACGACAAAATTTGGTACTAAAAGGGGCATCCACTTTTTGGGGGGGGGCGATTTTGGGGGGGGGACCCCCCACTAGAATAAGCCCAGTTTGGAAAATGACAACTAGTTTTTTGTCCAACCATCCAAAAATTCCAGTAGAATAACCCCAGATAGAGTGCTGCAGAAGTACAGCACTGCCTATAACTAACTACCGATAACTTGCAATCGTCTGAAATTCTGAAGGCACGTGCAGAATAGCATTGGAAATCATGCCGTATAAGTCTCCAGTTTTGGCAGTGACGTTTGCGCCTAGTTGCGCTGCAGTAGAATGTTGCTGAAGTATATACAGCACGGCCTATAACTAGCTGCAGATACGTTGCAATTGTCCACAATTTTGCATATAACTGCAGAAGAGCAATTCTAGGGGAGCGCGAGAGCGCTCCCCTATAATATGGGTGTAAAAGGCGCTGCGCGGCCCATAGAGACCCGTTCGAGCACCGTGCCAGCTAAATACTCAACGAAACTAGACAAATTTGGTATCGTTGGAATCAGCACGACGAGTACTACAAGTCGCAAAAAAGTTTTGGTCAAAATTTCCAACTTTGGAAATTTTCGCTTCCGGACAAGTTAGGTCCCTTTGTTTTTTCTGTGTAAGTCACGCTCGGAAAAGGGCTTTCTTCTGACTTAATGATAGAACGATTTGGGCATTTTCAGCCGGCGAGGTTTGGTTTTTCTGAGAGGGAGGGACGTGGTAATGTACCTTTTTGATAGTTTTTCGCCGTCCGGCCCGGCATGCCACCTGGCCGGCCGGCCAAAAGTGGCCTCACGGCTATTTTGGCCAAAAAAGGCCTATTTGTGTCAGAGTTGTAGAGCTCAGGGAACAAGCTAGAGAGACGCGGCTTGTTGCATAGGAAACTTAGGGTTGGGTACCATGGAATAGCGAGGGCGATTTTCGATATCTGGCCAGGATCGTTCAGGCGGCAGGCCCAAAGTTGGTCCGGCCAAAAGCCATTTTCATAACAAATTCCGAAAATTTTCAGAAAAATGTCCCAACTCCACGAAAATAGTCAAAAGTAGGCCTAAATATGCTGTTTGGGGCCATTTAGTGGGACGCATATATATAATATGTGTGAAAAGTGGCTGGAGACAGTGTAAAATAAGCTGCGCGAAAATCCTGCGCAGATCCTGCGCAGATTTCATGCGCAAATTGTAGAGCACATCGAGTTTAGTATGTCTGTGAAGTTTCAGCCCCGTATTACTTACCGTTAAAAAGTTGCGTCCCGAACCGGTTATGGCGGCGATGCTTTTTTTTCCGGTTTCTCCTATTTGATGGTTGTATTGTACATAATGTTCGCCGCTTTCACGTGATCTGCAGCGGTGGGCCAACCTAAAGGGCTATAGGGTCTAGTAGTACCCTCTAAAGAATTTAAGAATCACAACTTTTTTGCGCCGCAGCTGCGCCACAGCGCCGCAGTGGCGCCGCAAAGTCGGCCCATAGCGAAAAGTGACCATTTTTGTGGTCGTCGCTCAGGTCGAACGTTACGAGCTGGAGCTGATTTCTTTTTATATTCAGAAATTACATATATTGAACTAACTAACGGTCCAGGTTGCGTTTCTCTATCACTTGCCTAGCGACCACAGTGGCCCGTCAGAAATGGCGAAAATTCGAAAAATGAAAAATCAAAATTTCTCGCTATCTATTCAACTTTGAAAGCTCAAATCTTCCATACAATGGTTTTCTGGCACGGAGAATCGATTCCCGCACTCAGTTTCACCGTCAGACTCACCCATTTTGCTGGGCTGGTTCCACTTTGCCGTCGGAAGGGTCAAGTTGGAAACCGCTTCTTGGAGGTCCATAGTAGGCTTTACCTGGCCTCTCAAAACTTTGTCTATAGGGGTTTTCTGGTGCGCCCAGCTCATTCCGGGTATCCGTTTTGCCGTCCGACGTACCTATTCTGCTGGGTTGTCTCCACTTGACCGTCTGGAGGGTCATGTCGGCAACCGTTTCCTGGAGGTCCATACTAGGCTCTACTTGGCCTCTCTATAGGGGTTTTCTGGTGCGCCCAGCTCTTTTCCGGTGTCCATTTTGCTGTACAACGGTACCCATTTTGCTGGGCTGGCTCCACTTGACCGTCTGAGGGGTCAGGTCGGTAAGAGGTCAGGTGGTCCAAAATAAAATTTTTCAAATGTGGTCAAATTTGGTACCAAATGAAAGCCCTAAGTGAGCTGAGCAACTTTTGTCATAGAACTGCGTGCCCAAAGTGGCTGTAGAGTGCTGTGGTGGGGTGGGGTGGGGACTTAGGCGATTTTGGGTCAAAAATAAAATTTTTCAAAAGCGGTCAAATTTTGTATCAAATGAAAGCCCTAAATGAGCTGAGCAACTTTTGCTGTCGGATTTATATATGCCTTTCTCAACCGGAATTCAAAGGATAGAAATCGGCCCAAAACACATATTATCCCCTTTTGTGCGGAGCATTTTTGTTACGTACTAGTAAGGGTTATCGGGGTTGCTGAATACGATGAGCATAGTCGCATAGTGCTGGATTGAGGGTTGTCTGTTGTGCCAAATCAGCCATTCCTTAAATTATGCTGCCGAGCGGTTGGTCCCGGTTTCAATATCCTGGTCTTTCCGGATGTCCTGGTCACAACCTGCGAAGACGTGTGCTGGTTTGGCGATTCTCCACGTTGCTGAAGACCATGCGGGGACCATGCTGGGACCCACTTTTCGGTTCCCCCCTCCACTTTTCGGAGCCCCCCACTTTCGCCCCCCCCTTTTCGGCAAGCCCCCACCCACTTTTTTGGGGGTAGCGGTGGTCGACCCTCGAAATGTGATGCGGGTACTACCCCCCCCCCCCCAAATTTCGGACCTCAGAAAATCGACAAAATAGCCTAAAAACGCAAAATTTTCTGTATTTTAACACTTTTTTTGTCAAAACAAGGCTTGTTTTTATCGTTCTAGGCGTTTTTACACGGTTTTAAAGCGATTATAGGCCAGGATTTGAAAACATTTTTCAAAAAATGACCACCAGTACTTGACGATTAATGATTGGCGGAAAAGTTTCTGTTATGAAACTTTGACATTTTAGTATAGGTTTACTGGGAACCTTAAAAATGAAATAGGACAACAATAAAAATGCTCCAATTGAGCATGAAAAATGAAATATGGGTTCCTAAAAATAAGCCAGCCCCCCGCCAGCGCTCTGAAGAAGCAAAAATTGCCCGATTGAGTTGAAAGTTGATAGGGATAGGTTTTCGGACCTGCTGATTTCAAAAATGCAAGTATTCTAAAATTTTAATTTGTTAGATTTTTGAATTTTTTCGAACTTTCCGACCCCCTGAACGGTCGAGATCCGTTCGAAACCATTCTGGACGACATTCACGACTACTGGCCACATAGCTGAAAACTGCGTCATCATCCTGTGCTTCAACTTTTTTCTATCCCAACTGCCCTTTTAAGGGCAACCATTACTAATAGAACTTGAAAGCTCAGCACTGCCTTATGGGTTTACTTAGGAAAGTTGGTCCATGAAGAAAAAATCATTCGGAAAGGAAAATTCGAAATAAATTTTAAAAATTTTTGAAATCAGCAGGCCCGAAAACCTACCCCTAAATTCAACAAATTTCAACTCAATCCGGCAATTTTTGATTTTTTTGGAGCACTGGGTGGTGGGGTATAATGGGAAATACTCGGAATAGGTATATAGTGTTTTCAATTTCTAAAGACAATGTCGTCTTAATAGGTTATTTCAGTTTCATTGTTCAGCGGGTGTGCCGAATAAGTTCAATTTTAGATTTAGTTTCACCTGCTACAGTCAAAACTGTTCCAGTTTTATTTTAACTCGGTAGGCAAAGTAAAAAATGTTGACTTTAGGTTTTAGTTTATCTTGTTCCTTCTGTTGTAGTTCCATTTCATTTTTGAAGGATAGGTTTTGCTCAGATTTAGCTATACAACTTTTCGGGCCCAAAAATCGCTGCGCTTTTAACCCAGTCCTCTGTGTCATTTACAACCTGCCCCTCCCATATTAACGTTTTAAAACCTAGTCCTCTGTCCATTTACAACCTAAAGTCACCCATATTGCATTTTCCATGCTCCATTGGTGCATTTTTATTCTTGTCCTATTTCGTTTTTAGGGTTCCCTAGTAAACCTATAGTAAAAATGTCAAAGTTTCATAAAAGCAACTTTAAAAATTCCGCCAATCATTAATCGTTAACCGAAAGCACAGAACAAAGAAACTTGGAAAGTTCTATATAATAGGTCGTGCTGTGTTTCAGATGCAAGCTGTACTGTCACTGAAGGAAACTTCTACTGGTCTGCTGTACTCATACGCAAAATTTCGGAAGATAGCAACTTATCTGAAGCTAGTTATAAGCCAAGGTGTAACGGAGATTTGGGGTGGGGGGGCTCCCCCCCCCCAACATTTTCTGGGGGGGCCTCTGGAGACCCCCCCAACCCCCCCCCACGTTACACGTATGGTTGTTACAAACCGTGCTCTACTTCAGCAGCACTTTAGTGCAAGCAGCACTGCACCGCGCTGCGACTATGCTCATCGTGTTCAGCGAACCTTGGTTTCAAAAATATTTTTCAGTACTTTGTCTGAAATGTACACGGATATCCGGATATTTTTCTCAAATCGGATATTTTCCGGATATACAAATTATCCGGATATCCAGTGCCCATCACTAGTAACGATACAATAGAGATATAGTACAACAAGGCCTCTAACTGGCTACAGATAAGTTGCAATCGTCTGGAATTTTGTAAATAAGTGCAGAAGAGTATTAGAAATCGTGCCGTATACGTTTCTTTCATTTGCAGTATAATTTGCAACTGTTTGCTCTGCGATAAAATACTGCTGAAGTACAGCACGTCCTCTAACTAGCTACAGACAAGTTGCAACCGTCTGGAATTTTGCATATCAGTGCAGAAGAGTATTAGAAACCATGTCGTATACGTTTATTTCATTGGCAGTAAGAGATAACTTTCTTCAACTTCCTAACATATTCTTACCAAAATTCAGAAAACGGGAGTATATAATTGATACTTTACAAGCTTCTTTGTTGTGTGGGTTCGGTTGACGATTATATAATTGCTGGCAGAATTTCTAAAGATTCTTTCGTAAAGCTATAGCATTTTTACTTATAAGTTTTAGTGAGAACCTTAAAAATGAAATAGGACAAGAATAAAAATGCTCCGATGGAGCATGAAAAATGCAATATGGGTGACCTTTTCAGTAGTTCAGGGTGACCTATCTAATGTTTGATCCCCGTGTTGGACTATTGGGACCAAAATTTTCAAAGTTCCAAAAAATTTACTGAAAAGCAGCGGGAGCTACAATAGTATACCCTCTAGGATAGTTTTGAACGCTCTTTAAGATAGGTAAAATATGATATAGCTCATATGAGTGACTCACACTAGCGATGGATTTTTCCCCGCATCTCGGACTGGGTTTTTTTTCAGTGTGCTGTGTAAGTACAACACTGAGTTTCCTCTATTGTCAATAAAGTTTGTGTCTGGTAGCTGCAGTAGTGCACGGCCTGTAACCCGCAGATAACTTTCTGCAACTTTCTAAAGTGTTGTTTGTTTGCGTGTGTAGTGCAGTTTGTATAAGTGTATAGTGTAGTGTGGTTTTAATCAGGTTTTAAGCGGATAGATGACTAGGTTTTAAAACGTTAGGGTTTTAAAAGTGGGAGGGGGATTAGCACCCCACCTCCCCCCCCAAGGGAGGGGAAAGGGGGGCGCTTTCCGAAAAGAGGGGGGGGGCGAGCCCAAGGTATAAATATATCTAATTTTTTTGCGAAACATTACGTAGAATTTTCAGGTAAAAACTCAAAAAACTCGCTTTTTAAGCTTTAACTGAACTTGCAGGTCCATAAATGAGAAAAATTGACCTCAAAAACTTAATTTTTGGACACTTTTGGGTGACCCCCAAAGAAGTGGGTGGGGGTTTGCCGAAAAGTGGGGGCCCCCAAATAAAACATGCCAGAGCAATTCTAGCTAAAAATCTACCGTTCGTATGCGCAATTAGATTCATTCTCTGTGCGACGTGTGTGTATTTAATTACGACGCTTTTGGTTTACGAGAATTTTATATTTTTAAAAAACTTTTCTCGAACTTTTTAACCGCTATTCCTACGAGCAATTTATATACATGTTGTATTTTTACAAACTTATTTCTCGCCCTTAGTTGTTGTGTCTGCTAATGTGTAAACTCATATATAGTACAGATATATATATATATATATAGATATATATATATATATACCTATTCTTAATGCGGTCACACAAAGTGTATATACTTATTTCTTGCCTGTATCAACAGTAGCGTAGGTACAACAAGTTTTCAGGGGGGGGGCGGTTTTGTCCGAGGACTTTGGGGGGGGGGGTAAAATTATCTCGTTTTGCGTAACATGCACACTGCGTATTACACTGCAAGTTGTCCTATTAATTCAAAAGTTTTCCATGGTAGGATACATGTACATGTTTTCGACTTGTTGCAACTGAAAGCGAAATCCTAAGTCCCAAACCGCGGCAGCCCCCCAGAAATTGAGAAAAATTTTTAAATTTTGCCATTAAACGCTACTGAAACATTTAATTCTTTATAAATGATTTATCAATTGATTAACAAACAACATTTTGTACCTTTACGTATTTGCTATTTTCTACGTTTACTGTCTTGCCCGAAAACTGAAACTATTAGGATGCTTCCATTAAAGAACTGCTTATTCTGATCATATCAACCAATTAGGGTGTGGGTAAAAACCAGCCCCAGCCCCAGCCTCGCACCAGCCTAAGAAAAACCAGCCCCTTCTCTCCCTGACCACTGTACACTTTAAACTAAGGACTTTAACACATAATTACGCATATGCGTATAGACAGTATATAACAGCATGTGCGTTAATTGTGCCTTATATACAGTCATATAAAATATATAAGTGTATTGGACATTATATTTACATATATGAGTTTGTACAATCAGGAAGGTCAAAGGAATTTATTTCCATTCAAAGAAATTAAAGAATAGAAATTAAAGTGTTTGAAGTTATACAATTGGTAATGATACCTACAGCTAGAGTATATTAGAATTTAGATCAAAACATTATAATGCACAAGATCTAAAATTAGTAATTTCAATATTTACATAAATGTTTTTCATTTCACTTCCAGGCATTTTAATTTTTTTAGTCTATACGTTTTATGAACCTTCACTAAAAATTCTAAACTCCAAACGTCACAGAAATTGAACAGATAGAAGAAAGATAATATTTCTGATCAATTTGTCACTAAAACTTAAACTTTTCAAAATTACAGAATTTTGAAACATCTTGAATTTTAAAAGTATTTTAGGGCTAACTTTTCATGAATGTAAGTTAGCATTAGTTCGTCTGTCTTACTAATTGCGAATTAGCATTCAAAACTGAGAATTAGCTGGAAACAGTAAAATGGTTTATATTAAAGGGATTTTTTTAATTTCGAAATTCCCAGACTGTGTTCTTTTACGTCAGAATGATGTCAAAATTATTGCAAGCTATAGGTAGCATTACCAATTGTATAACTTCAAACACTTTAATTTCTATTCTTTAATTTCTTTGAATGGAAATAAATTCCTTTAACCTTCCTGATTGTACAAACTCATATATGTAATTTTTGTTAATCGAAATAACCAAAATTCGCGCCGTAGACGCGAAATTTTTTTAATGGTGTAGAAAATGCATCAATATTGAGCTAATTTATGCATTAATGTATAGTTTGCGTATGTTTCTGATTTACCATGTTTCTAATAAAGTTAAACGCCCGCGCTCCGCGCGGGCTTAAAATTTTTCTTTTGCCCAATTCTTTCAGGGGGGCAATGCCATTATTTCGGGGAGGGCGGCCGCCCCCCCGCCCTCCCCCTATCTACGCTAGTGTGTATCAAGTACCTTCAAGTATCTTATTTCTCTCATATAAAGTTGCTTGCAAGATAGTTTAGGGAGTGCCTCAAAATAGTTTAGGGACCCAGCTATTTACGCTTCCGCTGTTTATTAATCATTTTCTTTGAATGCGAGACTGTCCATAACCATGCGTTTAAGAAATATTTCTGATCAATTGTACCTTAAATATTTCACTTTTTAAAATATATATATTTCAATTTCAATTTTAAAATTTTGCATTTTATAAGTATTTAAGGTGGTGTGTGAGTGTTTGATAAATTATATAAATCAGCTGCAATTAGCTACGATTCATTCAAGATAAGCATTATCACGACCTAGTAAACCAGTTTTGAAACAATTATTTTCCATTATTTTCAATTTTAACACTAATAACTAGATTTTTAAAATAATAATAAAGAATTTTCTAAAATTACGAGGAGCTTCTATTATCTTTGCAGTTGCGGTGCTATCTGGTTCTGAACTAGGAGAATTCCTTTGGATGCTTCATGTGGTAATTAGTTCCGTCTCTGACTTAGGGGGACGTCTCTGAACGTGCTTCTGAAGCGTTCCCCCAAAAGGTTTCTTTAGTCGTGGCATAAGTTTTGCATAGCTGGTTGAATAACCACACACAAAAAAGAATAGATTACCATACACGTTAGTTTCGTATGCCGTATTTAATACGTATGAAATGTAGGTTAAGATGAGGCCACTCTCTTCATATTGTCAAACATCAAAAATGCCGCCTTAGCGTGTATATACATGCAACTGCTTACTATAGTGCAGTACGTTGAGCATGTATATGTGTCCATCACTTTCAAAGGAATGCCGCCAAAGGGGTCCGATTAGATGCCGTTAGCCCTACATTCTTTTGTTCTTTTATTCCGTGCTTGATATAAACATACGTATGTCATAATATATATATGTATATATGTATACTTAGTATACATATATACGGATAGCAACTGAATATACTTTTTGTTGTATTGTATGGCTAATTTACTATGTTAGTGCCTATCTTTATTGTTCTAGTATTATTTGAAGTTTGCATTATTTATTGAAATTCGTGTATGACCCTCCCTCCAAATTTTTTGATTTAATTTTATTTGACACTTTTCGAAAATGACATTTGATAAACAAGAAACGATTTTTGGTATATATATATATATATATGCATGAATCGATTTCTGAGACATTCGACTGTGCTGCCTGTACTTCCGGACAACCTTCAAAAATTGATTTGTCTCAAACTTTCAGGACTTGTAGCAACCGCGCGAAAAAGGAAAACCTCCAAATATTAGAGCTAAACTCCGTCCGTATATTCAACGAGTTATAGCAAAATTTGTGATTTTCGACTATGCCACTAACGTCGCCGTGGGACTTCACCAATCAAAATTATGGTTAGGCCGATAGAGTACAGTCAGACCGTTCATATATTAACCATACAGGCATCACACATGGGGACCCGTCCCTGCCAGTTTGAGTTCTCTAGCATTCATATTCCGCAGTTTGCGACGGTCGAAGCTTAGCTTAAGCCTCCAAGCTCAGTAGGCGTATTTCCACATGTTTTGACCTAGCGACCTCATTATGCCTTAGTACGACACAATTTTTATAAATATTATTTATATGCTACCAACGTCCATGCAAAAATGAGTAAAATCCTACACCCACTTTTGAGATATGGCCATTCAAAGTTCTAAAAGTCAGCGAGTTTCAGCCAAAACAGCGATTATGGCAAATTTGGCCCATCGTAGCCGGCTGAAGGGAACCGGTATTGGCGTAATATTTGGCACACATAAACCTGGTAACATTGGCAACGCTTTGGGTCAGTTTCAGCCAAATCTGAGGAATTTTATTTTTTCGACTTTTCAAACCCCCAAAAAGCGGCCGAAAAATCGAAAAAAATAAAATTGCTCAGATTTGGCTGAAACTGACCCAAAACGTTGTCAATGGTACTAAGTTTATGTGTGCAAAATATTACTCCAATACTTATTCCCTTCAGCCGGCTACGATGGGCCAAATTTGCCATAATCGCTGTTTTGGCTGAAAATCGCTGATTTTTCGAACTCTGAACTGCCATATTATCTCAAAAGTGGGTCTGGGATTTTGCTCATTTTTTGCATGGACGTTGGTAGCATATAGATAAATAATATTTAAAAAAAATTGTGTCGTACTAAGGCATAATGAGGTCGCCTGGTCAAAAGATGTGGAAATACGCCTACTGAGCTTGGAGGCTTAAGCTAAGGTTCGACCGTCGCAAACTGCGAAATATGAATGATAGAAAACTCAAACTGGCAGGGATGGGTGCTCCATGTGTGGTGCCTGAATGGTTAAAATATGAACGATCTGACCCTACTCTATCGGCCTGACTACAATTTTGATTGGTGAAGTCCCACGGCGACGTTAGTTGCAGAGTCGAAATTCACGAATTTTGCTATAACTCGTTGAATATACTGAGTTGAGCTCTAAAATTTGTAAGTTTACTTCTTTTGAGCTCTTTTGAGCACTGAGCTCTTTTACTCTTTTACTGAGCAACAAGTCCCAAAAGCTTGAGCCAAATCGATTTTTGAAGGTTGTCCAAGTCATGGTTGACCTGGATACTAGATGAGAGTATCCTCATCGCTGTGCGGGGCAGCCAGCGTGCTACGCTGCGTGCGGCGCTGCAGCCGCAGCACCGTACAGCACTCCCTGTAACTTGCAATAGACAGGTTGTAACAGCCTGAAAGCTGGTGCTTATATAGTAAATCGGGGTCGCTGAACACGAATCGATTTATTTAATTAACAAAATACAATGAAATTAAATTTACAGTTAACTATTGTATTGGTAAATACATAGGTCAGTCGTACTGGATGAAAGTAGAGGTATCTTTTTCCATTTTCAAATTGAAAATCTTTAAAAAATTATTCAGGTTATTTTTACCAAAATGGCATATATAAAGTTTAGATTAAAGAAACTGTACGGGATACAATTTTTTATACTTAACTGAATGAAACGTTAATATTGGTTTTTTTTAAAATTTCAATATTTATTTGACTTGTTGTCCTGGTTATAAACTGAATAAGTCATTTATTTAGTTTGGCATTCTTTTTAATTTGTTTACTATTACGTTTTTGAGATGGTCCCCCGGATTGACCTTTTATTGGACTATGCTAATTTCAAACTCTTGTGATATATAGTCTTATCCATTGTTTTCGACAAAACAGGTCTTTAGCCAATCCAATACTGTATATACATAACTAACGCATACAGTGCTTTTTATGCATATGTAGAAGGAAACTAGAATCCGCATATATATGGAACATCAAAGTTACCGCACATAAAGTGTTGCTACCGTAGCTTCTATATATATCTGGGCAGAACCTTCAAAGGGATCCCGCCAAAGGCTACCGACTAAAGTGGTTATTCTATTTTTGTCTGAGCGTTCTATACTTTTAGTTAGTTTTAATTAAGAAAAAAATGAATATGTATCAAATGTTTTTAAATTTATTTGTCTTAAATTAGTCTATAACAATTTCATATTTTGACTGTTGTCTTTCTGTGATTATTCTAAGACTTCTTTACTAATGAGTTTTGCCTCTTCTGGCATCATACTAGTGCGAATTATTTTTGTAGTTGATGCGGAAAGAAACTAGAGCCGAGATTAGAAAAAATTTAGCAATTTAGATAAAAATTGATTCTGCAAACTATTTTCACACAAAATTAGATTCCATATTTTCAATTTTCCTGTTCCATTCAAAAAAGGGATGATTTAATAAATTCATTACATTAAAATTGAAACTATGAAACATACAAACTACAAAAAGCAATGTCAATAATTATTTTCTAGTCATTAAAAAACTGTTATGTGAATATGTTCTGGTAAATAGGCTTGTTCTCGTTGTGAATAGCGAATCTTTTATTTTTGATCATAGTTCAGTTCAGCACACGGTCCTCCTGACCGGCAGAACGCACTTTTGTGTTTTGTGCTTGCGAAGACTAATTTGGGCTTTAATGTTCGTGTTCCATTCGAAAAAGTGTAATTAAAAATATACAATTTTACATCTGTTTATCTCCTTCTGTAGATTATACTGGCGGGGTATTGTGATGGAACAGGGATACGGATAGTATATACATTCTAATGGATGCAGCAACAAATTTTCAATTTTAGCAGGCATTCCCCCCTGTGTGTCAAACAGGTAAAGTTATACAGAAAAAATGTGATTAACACAATGGTTAATTATTGTGTTATGACATTTTCCTATACTCCACGTTTTAAATTCTTTTTTACATCTACTGCTAATTTATTGTGTTGTAGGAAATTAGACGCTTTATTTCGTGTTCAACGATATCAAAACTTAACACAAATATTAACGACAAATGGGCTTCGGAGCAGTTGTCGTTGAGCTGATAAGCCAATAATGTCATTACTGTGACCGCCTTTCCATGAAAAGAATAAAAATCTGACGAGAAATTTCGATTTTGTTTAAAAAGGCTAAAGTGTTGACGTGTGTGGTCTGTGATCACTGAAAACAATTTAACATATAATGACAGAACCAAGAAGCTAAAGTTAGTTTTGTTTCCGATAGTCAATTTTTAATGTTTGTTTTAAAATTTTTGATAGGTATAAATGGAAAATTTTTTGTTTTGTCTAATCACTACGAGGGGAGGGGTACTACGTCTAAAGAAGATAACACAGTCGAGTAAGTGAGTGTTACTCTTACCGTAATCCAGTGGCACGGTATTCTGGTTTGATCTATGGTCTGCACAGAAGCTCGTATCAAATAATATCACTGGTAGTGATGAGCGCCGGAGCTCCGCTCCGACGGAGCTCCAATTTTCGGTGCTCCGGAGCGGGCTTCTGCTCCGGTGCTCCGTGTACACGGAGCAGCTATTTTCGAGCTTTGAAGCTTATCTGTTGTTCATAAAATGGGTAAAGAAGAAATTCGAAGAGTATTTATGATTTCTTGCAGTTTATAACTTCACAAATTGGCCGAACAGTACATGAGTACTGTTATGAATTACTACGTACTCTTACTATTTTTCATAATTTTTCTCTGTAACAATGGTTAACTGGAGACAACTTAAACATGTCCGGTTGATAAAAGAAAAAATTCAAATAGAATTCTAAACTTTGACCTTTAAAAATTGTTTCAGCAAAAAGTTTATAATCAATTCATATTAATGAATTAATCCATTATATAATTATTCCCTTATCCGTTAAAATCTGTTCTTCTATGAAAACTTTCAACGTGTACAACTGTTTTCTTTCTTTCATCGAACTTTTCTAATACGTATCTTTCAGTTAGAATTTATTTTATGATTATACGTCTTTATTAAAAGATAAATATATAGAGGATAAAATTAAATCTGGTCCACATCTGTTAAATTTGCAATGCTTTGTAATTTGACGTATATATATACCGTATATGATATACGTATATATGTATTTGACTAAATTGCCGTAATGAATATATTGAGTAAACTATATATTAATATATAATTAAATTTGGCAAATCCTGAAAAAAGTGAAACATTAAAAGTAAACGGCAGTGTAACCTAATAAAGGCTGATGTAAACTGTAAACGCAGTAGAACGCTCAAATCAAAGAGCCAAAAATTCTGTGAAGTGTTGTCTTAATTTATACTCATTTCAGATCAAAAATACAGCTAACAAATGAGTATATATAGCAAAGGAAACAGAATCTAAGCATAAAAATGTTAATCGATAAAAGTAAATAGTGAGTAGGCCTACTCTTTATTGTATAAACAATTTGTTTTGCCCAAATTAAAATTTTTGAAATTTTACCTCTACTAAACAGTCTCCGTAGCGGGCAAATTTCGCAGCGCACATCGCTAATCACTAGGGTGTAAAGGTGCAACCAGTTTCTTCCGTCCCTTGGAACGTACCTCTAACTGCATTTGTTATAATTCCGGCAGGGACAGCGGGGCTAAATGCCATCGCTTTTTATTAGTGTGGGCGTACAAATGAAATTAGGAATCGCGAATACGTCTAGTCGTACATATCATTTGTGAGCGTTCAATTTTACGGGAGCATTGGATCATGAAATGAAAAAGGATTTTTTGAGTAAATTTTTCTAAAATTGAAATGTCCGTATTTTTAGGTAATTAGTGGCCTTGCTATTGATTATTGTGATCAGGATATTCAGAAATTTTATCTATTGAAGATAAAAGGAACGAATAAAGATAACCAAACAGAGAGCCCTTAGTTGAAATGCCGTCTGATATCAGGTAAGGTTAGAATTTGTTGGAAATATGTTTTATGGTATTAGATACGCATTCTTTATCTCTCAAACTTTTTTGGTATGAACGAAAGACAGCTTTAAAGTTTTTAAATGAAATTATAAAACAGGACTAGAGGTGTAGCGTTTATGTGTGTTCGTTTTACGTACCCTTTTCTATTTTCAATTTTCCTTCTTGCATGAAAATTTCGTTCTCGTAATTTCTGTTGTATCTGAATACGAAATATGCTGCAGATATGAAGTATCAATATGTACTAAAATAGTAAAGGGTTGTTATGCTATGTCTTTAGCATCATCTATGAGATGCCGAGATACTTTTAGTTGACGCGGGAACTGCCTGGCTATGCAGGACTTACGGACACCAAACATGGTTGAAAAAGGCCTAGTTAAATTTTTTAAAATGGTAGTGATTTTATCGAACAATTTCTCTTTTTTCCTATTTTAAGATTAAAATTACATTAAAATTAATCAAATTTGTATGTCAGTAGCAAATAAACATATATCTATTTTAGGTGCTTCTGAACAAATTTTCTGAAATTCGCAAAATTGTACTTTCCCATGGTAAAGCGCTGGGTAGAGGTGGAAGGGTAGGAGAGCCAAGTCTCCAGTACCCACAGGGATAACATTTCACTAAAATAAAACTGTGATTTTCTTTATCACTATTATACGGAGAAAAAATCGAGGGGGGAATGAAAAGTTTTTTGGGGGCCTCGTCTACTCAGGAGCTGCACAAGAAACTAAGAAACTTTTTATTACCTGAGCATCGTGAAATTTTCAAGTTTTCTTCGAAACAAATTAAGGTGGAGCAGGTCTTCAGACAAAAAATGAATGAAATAGATTAAATATCGTATCTGGATCTTTTTTGTGGTGCGAAACACTTATCATGAAGGTGTGATACAGTTATTTTGTATCATAGTCGTGCTAATGTTTTCAGAAATTGTCGTTGTAAGCATCGCATGGAAAAAGTTTGGGGGAGTCTGCAATTTCGGAGACAGAAAATTTGCCCTTTACCTTCCTTTCCTCCGTAACAACGCGATTTTTAGTATACGTATATAGGAGCAATAATTTATTATGTATAAGTTACTTAAAGTGTGTAAAGTAAAATGTGTGTTACGATATTCATTTTTCTGCGTTTTTTTAGAGATTGGTTCTTTGAATTGAACGAGCCTCATGGTGCTAACGGTGGTGAGAATAACTCTGGATCCCATGATGACACTCTAACTGATGAAATTGCTCTTGATCAAGAGTATAATCCCCCACAGGTGGCGCCGATTACTCAGATACCCATTCGTCCATTGATGAATTGGACAATTTTGAACACTTGGAACAATCCAGAACCATTATTCTTGTTAATTTGTTAAAGAATTGCTTTTGATTATTTCGATAACATTCATTGTGCTGTTACTAAGTCGATCATTACAGATATGAACATGGCATGATTGGTTTTCTGTTTGATTCGTTTCATTATGCATTATTTTATTCTGTAGTATTGTTACTTGTTTCATTGCGATTTTGTGAATATAGTTATAATGTTTACCAGCTACTTACGATTAAATTGTGTTTTATTATAACGTGTATTACTGTAATACGAGTAACGAGTATCTAGACGGGCGATACGATGATCGCCCGTCAAGATTTTATGTGTTGAACATACTGTTTTTTATGTAGACGGGCAGACGGGCGGTGATCTGGTGTTTCATGGTTGTAGTAACAAAGTTGTAAAAAATGTTTTTTTAAGTAATGGAAAAACATTTTTTCTAGATTCCAGAGGGGCCATACGGTGATCGCCCGTCAATGCTGCCCGTCAAGATTTTATGTGTTAAACATAATGTTTTTTTATGTAGACGGGCAGACGGGCGATGTTTCGGGCTATTGTAGTTATAAATTAGTAAAAAAATATTTTTTTTGTATAAAAAATGAAAAAAAGATGTTTTTGGTTAAACCCAGACGGGCTCCAGTTGAGCGCCCGTCAAGAATTTATGTGCTGAACATAGTGTTGTTTTATCCAGACGGGCTGACGGGCGATGTTTTCGGCTCCCTAGTAGGTAGTTATAAATTTGAAAAAAATCTTTTTTTTGTATAAAAAATATAAAAAAATATGTTTTTTTGTTCAAACGAGACGGGCTCCAATTGAGCGCCCGTCAACTGAGCCCGTCAAGATTTTATGTGTTGAACATAGTGTTTTTTTATCCAGACGGGCTGACGGGCGATGTTTTCGGCTTCCTAGTAGGTAGTCATAAATTTGAAAAAAATCTTTTTTTTGTATAAAAAAACATAAAAAAATATGTTTTTTTGTTCAAACGAGACGGGCTCCAATTGAGCGCCCGTCAACTGAGCCCGTCAAGATTTTATGTGTTGAACATAGTGTTTTTTATCCAGACGGGTTGACGGGCGATGTTTTCGGCTTCCTAGTAGGTAGTTATAAATTTGAAAAAAATCTTTTTTTGTATAAAAAAAACATAAAAAATATGCTTTTTTGTTACACCCCGTTGCGCCTGTAGTCAGTTGTGTTGAGTGTCAGCGGAAAAAAAGAAGCAATTGAAGAAAAAAAGCACGATGCAGAAAAAAAAAGGCAAAAGAAAAAATAAAAAAAAATTTTTGTTTTGGGCGAATGAATTGACAGCCAACATAATTAATTAAAAATCTCTGCTGGGTGCAAGACCCTAGCTTCAAGCTTGTCATTGGCCAATATGATTTGGCACATGTGCCCCTATCTGCGGAAAAATACTAGATGTCTGTATCTTATCTGCATCTAAGGGAATTACTGTTCAAAGTTGAAGTTTCGGCAAAGATTTGAAAATTTTTGGCTAACGAAAGGAATATTTTATTACTGGTGCGAGCTATAAGGCTGTAATTTGGCATAAAAGGAGACCCTATGGGAGTACTCATTTGTGCCAAATGGCAAGAAATTCTGCCGCGTGAAAAAATTTTTATGGCAACTTTAATCTTCAAAAATTGCCAAAATCGCCTTTTTTGGGCAATAGTACCCCAGAAATCGAAAAAATCAAATTTTTTGAAATTAAATTTTTTTGAGATATTTGAACTCAGCGTGGTCGAAAACATACCCACAAACGATTTCAGCTCGATTAGTGAAGGTTTGCGACTTCTATGGCTGCAGAAAGCCTTTACACAGGATCCGACAGACTGAAAATGGCGATTTTGGCAATTTTTGAAGATTAAAGTTGACATAAAAATTTTTTCACGCGGCAGAATTTCTTGCCATTTGGCACAAATGAGTACTCCCATAGCGTCTCCTTTTATGCCAAATTACAGCCTTATAGCTCGTACCAGTAATAAAATATCCCTTTCGTTAGCCAAAAATTTTCAAAATTTCGCCGAAACTTCAACTTTGAACAGTTATTCCCTTAGATGCAGATAAGATACAGACATCTAGTATTTTTCCGCGGATAGGGACACATGTGCCAAATCACATTGGCCAATGACAAGCTTGACGCTTAGGTCTTGCAACCAGCAGAGATTTTTAATCAATTATGTTGGTAGTTGTGAAAAAGGGGGGGTCGGGCACATAAACGCGGCGGTTGCACATGGCTGGAAGGCAGCGGAGAACCAACGACCAAGTATTTTTGTGACCACACCCATCCTCTTTAACTTCGCCAAAAAGAAGGCCAATCGGACAAATTCGGGGCACCCCCATTTTAGTCGCCCCCCCCCTTAATAGAATCCAACATCTCAGCAGAAGATACAATTAAAGGGTCAAACTTTTCCATCTCAAAACACGTAGATCAGAGAAAATTGGTTAAAATGTGAATTTTTATTAGCATTTTTCAATTATCTTAATATATACTTTGATCTTTGCCGCTTCTTCATCTTGACAAGCTCTCCTACTCGCTCAGTACTGGGAAAATTTTTCGTTTTCATCTGGGTACCGCTTAGGCATCAGGGTTAACCTAGTAAACGTCATTTCCCAAGATTTGAAAGTTGATTGTTTTCGAAAATACCGCTTTTTATCCGAAATTTCAATATACAATAGTTACAAATAGAATTTTGGCTAATGCCGTTTCAAGACACTGATTGCTTGAAATCCTAATGAAACGAGGGTAAATATTTGAAAATTTATTCCGCACGCAATATACGTTGTAGCGACTTCCAGCCATAAATGTTACTGTTACTACATAGTGCTAGATATTAAAAGCATTCCGGCTTTCGAGCGTTGCTTCCTTCTTCAGCTATACAAGCTCAAAACCCCGAAATTGGAAGAGAAATTAACCCTTTAATTGTATCTTCTGCTGCGATGTTGGATTCTATTAAGGTGCTGGTTCGAGCCTAAATAAAAAACATTTTAGAAAAGTCGCGGCGTGAAAATATGAGTTTTGGAGAAATTAGCTTTAATCCGTCATAACTTGCACTACGGCCATCCTACACCGACAAACTTATAGTCATTCGAATCCTCTTACTAAGACCAAGAATACATAATACATAAGAGTGTGACAAGCGTCACACTCTATGTAATCAGCTCGAGAGCCATGCTCTGCGCGCTAACGGCCCACCCCCCCCCCGCAATTGCGTACCTAGTGGACCCCCCCCCGCAAATCAGTACCTAGTACGCAATTGCGTATGTTCACTCGCTGCTGCAATATTCCATTTATTGGGACCCCCCCCCCCGCAAATGTGACCTATCACTTTTCAATGTCGAATGATAGGTCACATTTGCGGGGGGGTCCCAATAAATGGAATATTGCAGCAGCGAGTGAACATACGCAATTGCGTACTAGGTACTGATTTGCGGGGGGGTCCACTAGGTACGCAATTGCGGGGGGGGGGTGGGCCGTTAGCGCGCAGAGCATGGCTCTCGAGCTGATTACATAGAGTGTGACGCTTGTCACACTCTTATGTATTATGTACTCTTGCTAAGACCTACAACTTTGCTTTTGAGAGTATTCTTCGATTCCTCACAGTTTAAGAGATAATAGCGAAAATTGATTTTCGAGGTCCAAAACTGACAATTTTTTCAAAAACTAAATATTGCAAGATTTCGATAGTTTCAACAGCACAGGTCCGTCAGTCAAGTATTGTCCATATTTGTAGTCCTAACGCACATGTTTTGCCCAAAGGAAAGCTCTCTGCGGTATCACTTCCTACGCACAGCACAGAAAATGTGAATTTTTGAAAATCGCCACCAGATTTTTTTACAACACGGATTTCTCTCAATTCATGCAACCGATTAGAAAACGGCTTTAAACACCCATATTTGGGACAATTACCGAGGGCTATCTTTCATGGTTTCGCGTTTTGTCTTTCGGCCCATGTCAAGATAAAAGTAACTTTTTGATGCGTTCTGATCTACCACTTGATTTTCTTGAAGCTTTTATTTTCATGGGGGTTCTTGTTGTTCTGGGGGTTAATTTTTTGTAGAGATTTGATCTATAACCATGTTTAGTTTCATTTTTGATGGGGGTTCTAGGGGTTCTTGGGGGTTCTTAACTTTTCGAAGAGATTTGATCCGTGACTACATATATTTAGTTTCAAATTTTTGATGGGGGTTCTTGGGGTTCTGGGGGTTCTGAAATATTTTCAGGAGATTTGATCCTCTACTGCTTAGTTTTAAGTGTTTGCTGGAAATTCTGAGGGTTCTGGAGTGCGGGTGTACCGAAAAGTGTGCGCGTTGTCTGGGCTTAAATTAAGGACGAAGTTGTTGTTCTTGTCGTCAGCTTTCGATGAGTACCCATATTGTGGATATTGGATGTTGCATACACAGAATTTTCAGTCTAAGTTTACGAGAAAAGCCAGGAGGACCCCCCCCCAGTACACCCAGGTTCTATGCTACAAACTTGATGACTGAGATACATATATACATATTATGAACATATCATGTCTGCTGCCTCCTCAGGACAAGTCAGCTTGGTTCCACCATCCAGGGACTTTTTGTGGATTAATGATAATTAGTTTGTTGGATTTGATATGACATTGTTTGTAAATGTAACTGTATGATTGATTGATGCTTGTATGATGATTATTTGAATTAATTGTACATAATTAAATATTGTGATTAATTTGATTTGGTGATTTAATTAATTGCGCAGTTTTTGTAAATTGAACGTGTTGATGTTTAGAACGTTGGTATTACTGTTCTAGAAGCGTCGAGTTTAGTGGCATACCTTTAATAAGAGTTTGTTCCTCGTGGAAGTTGTTATTAGTTCCACTGAATTTTCAAAAATTGTTTTTTGTTTAAGAATGTATTGTAATTTCTGCGGGTAAAGGTTTTATTGTCCATCCGTCCAGTTGTTTGTCTTTTGTCCCCTTAGTCGGTTAGGCATTCTTGTTCCACGGTTTCGGACTTAGGACTTCGCGTGTCCGACCCCACCCCCTTTTCACAACTGCGTAATTAAAAGTCTCTGCTGGCAGCAAAACACTAGGTTCAAGGTTGCCATTTGCCAATGTAATTTGGCACACGTGTCCCTATCTGCAGAAAATACTATATGTCTGTATCTTGTCTGCATCTAAGGGAATTACAGTTGAAGTTTCGGCAAAACTTTTATCACTATTCTAGCTATAATGCTGTTCTTAAAAAATTGCCAAAAACCGTCTTTTTTGGGTAATAGTACCCCAGAAATCGAAAAAACCAAATTTTTCGAAATTAACACAGCATGGTTGAAAATCCAACCCACATCAAATTTCAGCTCGATCAGTGAACGTCTGTGCCTTCTAAGGCTGCAGAAAGCTTCTACCCAGGATACGCCAAAGGCCAGACTAAGAATGTCCATTTTGGCGATTTTTGAAGATAAAGTTGACAAATTTTTTCAGGCGGCAGATTTCTTGCCATTTGGCACAAATGAGTACTCCTATATGGCCTCTGCATATGCCAAAGTACAGACTTATAGCTCGCACCAGTAGTAAAATTTTACTTTTGTTAGCCAAACATTTTAAA
This sequence comes from Trissonchulus latispiculum, assembly GCA_030248195.1. NCBI lineage: Eukaryota > Metazoa > Nematoda > Enoplea > Enoplida > Ironidae > Trissonchulus > Trissonchulus latispiculum. The sequence goes on along the minus strand of JASAND010006124.1, from coordinate 116,201 downwards.
ATTTTTGCCGATACTTCAACTTTGAAGAGTAATTCCCTTAGATGCAGATAAGATACAAACGTCTAGTATTTGTCTGCAGATAGGGACACATGTGCCAAATCACATTGGCAAATGGCAACCTTGAAGCTAGGGTCCTGTAGCCAGCAGAGATTTTTTGTTAATTATGTTAGGAGTTGTGAAAAAGGGGGGAGGGTCGGGCACATAAACGCGACGGCTGCACATTTCTGGAAGGCAGTTAAGATCTCAGTACCCGATATTTTTTGACCACTCCCATGCTCTATATCTTCGCCAAAAAGTAGGCAAATCGAACAAAGTCGGGACAAGCCGATTTTAGTAGCCCCCTAAATGTATAAGACTGGTTCCGTTGAGCTTATTCAGAAAGAATGAATGACGTGGATGTGCCGGGCTTAAGGTGGTGGTATCCTTTTGTGCAGTTCTTTTGTGGCGACTTAAACGCTATAACTTCGCAATATTGGGAGTTGGAAAGAGCTTTTACATCGTTTTAAAGCTTATAATCAGGGGATTCACATGGGTTTACGAAACTAGCAAAACTGACAAAAAATAGACCAAACATCGATTTTTATATTATACTTTATATATTTTATATATATATATATACATATATATATATATATATATATATATTATATATCCAAACATATTTGAACATCGATTTCTCAAAACTGTAGAATCGGTCAAAAGTTCTTTTTGTGCCATGATATGAAGAATGTTTTTGAATTTAGCTCAACAGGACTTAACGGTCGAGACTACTTTAGTAAACAAATAAATTAGTTCGACTAAATAAATACCACTTATTATGTATAACAAATCCTGTTACCGTGGCCTAATTTAGTCAACCCTCGGGTCGGCCGGATGGTTGTTTCTGGACTCGGCTGACCGATCGGTTTGGCTCTACACTTAACACCTGCCGGCAAACAACACTTATAACACTTACATCTAACATAGGAACTTTTCACTCAGCTTTTAAGTGACAGCAATAATGTTGACCCCGAAGAAAAAAACATGCTTTGGCATATATTATTTGGAGACTCGCTATGAACGATGTGGGCAGTTTTGCAACGAACGTGCTTTTCTTATTTCGTGAACCCATGGACCTACAAGCTGAGGGATTATGCAAAAATCTATGATTATAGGTTAATGTGGGGGTCTTGGGGGTTAAGCCCCCCACCCTCACCCCACCCCCAGCTCGGGCAAGGTACAAAACCTATCGCCGTCGGGGACAAGCACAAGGGGCAAGGAAAAGAATGGCCCAGGGGTAAGCAAGGCCAAAAATTGATTTTACACTAACATTTTAAACAATATAAAGCTTTTGGCGGAGGTTTTCAATTAAAACTTTCAATGTCTCTTTACAATCGGCCAAAAGTTTTTGTCTAAAAATTGAACAGTTTGTTCCAAATTTTGAGACAAATTCAATTTTTAATAAAATCAGCGTTAATTGTTCCAAAAAATTGTTAATTTATGTAGGTGCAAGCCCTCTCGAAAATGTCTTGCGACGAGCCCCCAGCACCCGACCCTATGCTAATGTATGTCGACTTGATGATGGTCGCGAAAATTTCGACCCTGTTCCAAATTGGTTCAGGTTTATTCTTAAAGCATCTGCTCTACTCTATCAGGAAAACATCTTCAATCTAAACTTCTAGTTTTTAAAATGGACAATTTTCCTGTGAGAAAACATTTTTCTGTGCATCATTATATATGTGCAGCAGGGAGTATAAAAACAGAATTCCAAAGCTATGACCTGAAAGCCATTACATCTTGTCGTAATTACTTGATAAGGACCAGGAACAACTACAGAACAATCAGTTGTTTTTATGATTAAAACAATACATCTTCTGATAAGAAAGCATTTAATTCGGGACAATAAACCAAATAAAACTGTCAGAAACTCAGAGACTGTTTACGACAGGAAAGCAATTGCACAACTTGTTACGTAATAATCGTTACAAGGCACAGCTCATGAACAATCGGTTGTTTTTCTCGATTAGGTTTGCAGACTGTAAAACTTTACTGATAACATAATTAAGATAATAAAATGATTAAATTCTTTTGATACGAAAATGCTTAAATAGGAAGGAAAGGTTCAGGTTACAGACAACAAGTCTACTGTTAGAGCTATATCTCACTCTTCTCAAAGTAAGGCACTGCAATCGGTATGGAGGTTGTAGGACTCAAGTCTGCCGCTGCGGCTTTTCTTGTGGTACTTCTCTATGTAGCGGCTCAAGCAAATCTTTTATGTTTATACTGCACCACAACCTATTATCATCTAACTCATATTCCCAAGTTATTCCACATCACTAAATGCCAAACCCAAACCCATGGTACCAATGGTACCTGGTACCCAAACCAGCTCATCGTAAAACTGCACCTGGACCCGGATCCAACTATGAGTGGAGAAAATTAGGATTATATCTTGAACGGGATCTCTTTAACTATCCCCCCAAACACCCAATTTAACTATTTCCTTTCCAAATTGGAAATTGTACATAAACTCGTATTATAGTAACCGCAAATGTAATATACACAAAAAGAACTGACAACAGATTACTTTTAATCAATTTGTAGCTAAAAACTTTAAATTTTCAAAAAATTTTAATAAAGTTCAGTTCTAAACATCTTGAATTTTAAAAGTATATAAAAATTTTAAAAGTTTAAATAAATTTAAAAGTAATAAAGGATTTTAAGATACATATTTTTCATTTGAACACAAAGAACTGGAATATTATTTTCTTTTTTATTGAGAATAAGTCAGAATCTTCCAGATAACTTCTATCTCCTTCATTGTAACCTTTAACTGCATCGTAGCACATATGTCCCCAATTTAACTATTCCAAACTATTACCAAACTGAAAATGCACGTGAATGCACGAATGCACTTAATGTGTGGTCAATTAATCTGATTTCGCTTCGCTTCCATTATTTTAGACAGAAGTCAGCAGTGCTGTTGCTCACCAGGGTCCTATTGCAAAACTTGGAAGTACCCGCCGGTCTGTCACGGCTCAAATGTGGACTGTTCTGCGCCTTGTAATTGCGGGAGCGGCGATCATTCATCAAGTGTTGCCCCAAAAATCCAAACTACAACAACGAAAAGTACGGGTGGATCCCGGCCGTACAAATTGGCCCTATATCACGAGGGTGTTGTCGGCCCACCACTTACTGATCCTCTTGCCTACGAAGCCTACGCACAGGAAATGGTAGACTTTGTCCTGAAACGGAAAATTGACCGAGTCTTTACCATGCTTCTGGATCCGACGCAATTCCCGTTCGCAGAACCGGACAACATTGCATCCGCCTTGCTGAACAAACTCCCCCAAGAGACAGAAGTTTGCGCCGTCCTCTACATTCGGCCGAAGGATGCGAATTGGGGAATCGCCAGGAATCTCTCCGGCGGTTTCTGCTCGAGCGGGGTTCCCAGCGCCCATGGCCCGCCAAAGGGTGGCTGCCCCTCCTCCCAGACTACCCAGTTTCCTCCGGGCTGTCCCAACAACGCCGAGCAAGCCTTTTACTATCTGGCCAAAGTGAACGCTGCTTCCACGGGTGCCAAGATCAGTTGTGTGGCGTTCGACGGGGAGGACATGGGAGAGTACGCCTCCAAGGATGGGATGTGTCAGATCCAAGCCGCCTTCAGAAACCACCTACCCGGAATTCCTGTGGACGTTGGATATGCCAAGGGACCGGCAATCACACCGGAGAGTACCGGTGGGACATCGGCCTATCCGGAACTGTATTGGATCGGAGAGTTGTCCGAGTCGGGCCAGAAGTGCACTGGATACAAGGGATCCCAGGGACCCCCGCCCACCCCGGAGTGCGTAAACACAATCTACAACCAGTACAGGAACAATCCGGAAGGCATGTTGGGGGCGTTCTCCAGATATCTGGATCCGTACAGCGGTCTCTTCACGCAGGAGTCCACTTGGCCCATGTTCTCTGTGGAGCACATCAACAGGACGGGACGTTGGGAGTGTCCCCAAAACAGTTACGCATCAAATGGGTTCTGTGGTACTTTTAATGGCTTTGGACTCTGGGAATGGGACAAATTTGAACAATTTCTTTCGCTTTTTGCAGAAAAATATGCTGTCGAAACTGTGGCCATTTATGAGTGGCAATTTCTACCTGACGCCTGGAAATGAGGACTCCTGTGTGAAATCTGATGACGCTTTGCTTGTTTGCTCATTAAAATTCGACGTTGCGTTTCCTTTTTTTGCATTGTATTTGTGACTGTATTGTTTCTATGCATTCAGTTAGTTTATTTTCTATAAAGACGATTCTGGCCTCACTTATTACTTCAAAAAATTAAATTTATTAAAAAAAGATGAACAATATTAACTGTCAAAGTCTGGAATTTAGAATTTTTAAATATTTTGGCGTCAGATCTTAATTTCTGCTGGAAGATGGTTAGAAAATAGATTAGGGACACTTTTGGGACCAGAATACAAATATCCAGATTATTAATAGCTAACCGTTTCCCGCATTCGTTACAAGTTTCAAACAAGGGTGAAAGTGGATGGATTTTGCTCTGTGAGAAAGCTGTCTCGGCCAATGCTACATTGATGCTATATCAATGCTATGCAATGCCATATAAGCTGTGTCTTATTTTGATATAAAAAATGCAAAGCTGCAAGCATTTTTATTGATTTGAAAACTCACGGATTCACGGATTTGGTCAAATTCCGACTTTGGTTGATTTTGACGCCAGCTAATTTTTTTCTGGGTGCGTTGGAGACCCTTCAAATATTGAGACTTGAACAGACAAGGAATCAATTCTGCATTCAATTGGGGTGGACCCATCCCTCTAGGTGAGAACAATCGAAATTGCTGCAACTATCGAAATGTATAGTTGCAGCAACAGTCTGTTATAGTTTATATATATCCTTTAGAATTTTTCAGTTTAGTTTTAGCTTTCTGGAAATTTTAAATCAGAGATTTAAAATTTAAATCATACATAATACCTACATTATGACGCCTTTACAGAAATTACATATGAATGTATACACAATCATGAAATGTCCGATTAGCTAACTACTTCTACTTTAGGAGTTTAACGCACCGCTTGATTTCTGGAATAATTAAAAAATGATTCCAATTCTAATTTGTTGGCAGCAAACAAATGTTGTAGAATATTTCCTTGATTTTACCCTAAAATATTCAAAAGTGGGTGCTAACTTTATGAAAAATCAATCTAAATTTTACTGCTGTGTACGGTCCAACGCCGTACATAGCTAATTCATTTTCTCTTCAATTTTGAGAGCAACTTCATTCATTCTGGTTTTTTCGAATCTTCACAACTGGCGGGTTTGGCCGCCATACTTTTTCTATTGTTCGGGGTGTCGCGCTTGGGTGTCAACTCTGGAGTCACTTGGGGGTCGCTTCCCCTCATTGTCATAAGATTTGTCATAAACTTTGGGTTTTTCTAGTTCTTCTGTAAAATTCTATCGGTGCTTGCTCACATCTTTTGAATTGTGTTGTTTTGTAAAAGTTTATTTCATTTTATGGAAATGCAGTTTTGTGTTTGAGATCAGTGGAAACTTTGTATTTTTATTTTGTTGAAAGTAAATCCGTGTAAATTAGTTCTGTGTTGTCTTATTCAGATAGGTTAGCGATTAAGTAGGGAAGTTTCAGACATATTGCACACTCTTACTCGAACCTCTAATCTTTACTGAAACCAAATCATTTATTCAGAATTTCATAATTCGACAATGTAATGAACTGAGTTGGATAAAATAGAAAACTCGATTGATTTGATTCGATTTCGAGAGTGGGGTCGTTTAGGTTAGGAGTTCACTTACACGGAAGATTAGCGCGTTTGCCTGAATAGACAAACTTATGTACCAGATTCCCGAAAGGTGATTTGCCAAAATCGGGGATCTCTACAGCCAACCTATTAGGGGTCCTACTGTGAGTTCGTTAGATTAGGGGAGTTCGGCTATATCCAATCGCACCTGGAGTATGGATAGGAATGTTCTGTCGCAACAGGTCAAAACTAAGATCAGACTGTTAGTCTTCCACTCTGGGTTCAGGTCCGACTTAGATCTGAACAATTTACCTTTATTACTTCTAGGGAGATCTCACCTGGATCTCTTTTCAGCAGCTGAAATGTAGACTAAAATTTGCACGCAACCAGATTAATTTATTAACTAAGAACGATATGATTATAATTAAAGGGACAGAACGGTTTCAAGGCAATTATTAACAGCAATTAGAATTACAATATTCAATAGATACGGGTTACTCAATTTACCAGAGTTGCCAGCCCTTGGTTGGGGAGGGTTATTTTAAGGGACCAGAGATTACCGAAATATAGCTTAACTAAATTAAAGTTTGACCGGTTGATAACTAATTTGAGACTAATTATTAGTCCTCTTCTTCAGTTATTATGACTGGGCACGTTAGGTAGATAGTGTTGCGTGTTGTGCGTTTAAATCTAACTCAAATCAACTCTCTATTGGTCTTTTACAGAAAGACTGCAACACAAGTTCAGTATAACAAATAATTAACTAAGATTAACAGGGTATCGGCTTTAGACAATTCCGGTCTATGGAGTTGGGTGATCCCGTCAAGCTACACCTGCAGCCTCACGAGTGGTTTCGGACGGTTGAACTGAAGAACAATACTGGGGACGGTCTAGGCGGGGAGTTACCAGGAGATGGCTTCAAACAATTGTTATTAAGTGAAATTAATTGACTAAACTAATATCGAATAATTACGTAAGAGTTGGGAATTACAATAAACCATCTTCTAATAAACTTAAAAGAAATAATTTTACAAATGACTGTTTAGCCTCGCAAACTCATCATGCAGGAAACGGGTGCTTACCTGTCTCAAAACCTCTAATTGGCAGAAGCCGCTATGCTCTTATGCGCAGACCGAATATGTGTGTAAAAGAATACATGTTGAACCGGCGATTTCCTGCATCTCAATGCAGGAAATCGCCCAAAAGAATCATATTCGGTGAACGTTTGTTCGTGTCAAGCAAACAACGATTAATTTAACTTCACTTTTGTTTCGTTAAACCGACAAAATGCGTCATCTCTGGTTTCTTAGCAAGATCCAGTTAGAATTAACAAAGTTCCGAAATTTCACCTCTGAAAGCCCTATAAGTGGGTAATAGTTGCTGGGTTTGCTTCCCGCACTTGTACCCTGTATTAATGGGTTTTAACCCATTTGATTCAGGTTCGCCGAGATCCTGTCCTGCCAGATCACTGTCAGTAGAGCCTGATCCAGTGGAACACTATTGAGATTGACCGGAGCCTGTGATTTGTAGCCTGATCCAGTAGACTGATTTAAGTATTGATTGATTGACTGATTGACCTGATTTTCATCGGCATAGTTCAGTACTTAAGAAGGTACATTGAGATTGGAATTCTGAAGATAGTAGTCTGAGGCAGAGACATTTGATCCGACAACCTGATCTATATTGGGAAAACCATCGAAATCAAATGAACTGCTCATTTGTAGTTCCTAAACTCAAAACGTCAGTAACTTAAGAAACCGTCATAAAAAGCTATCTTTGAACCTTGTCAAAAATGTGTCAGAAGATCAGTTTTACTCTATCCTGTTCAGAAACTGGTGTTCCTGCCCTGTCTCTGGTCTAGACCGCTAAGAAGTGGACATTATCAGATCAGCAGAAGTGAACTTAGTGAAGAAACTTAACTTAAAGCTTTTAACTTAATTTATAATTATAATTACAGCCTTCTCGTGGTATCATCCCGCCTTGACCGACCCCTGTTTTTGTTCTCTAGTCCAACTTTCCGAAACCACTCGTGAAGCTGCAGGTGTAGCTTGACGGGATCACAAACGTCCTAGACCGGAACCGTTTAGAACCGACGCCCTTTTAATTTTAGTTAATTATCTGTTATACTGAACTTGTGTTGTAGTTTTTCAGTAAAAGACCAATAGAGAGTAGATCTGAGTTTAATCACGCACAACACGCAACACTACCTAACGTGCCCAGTCATAACTCCTGAAGAAGAGGACTAACAATTAGTCTTAAACTAATTGGTAACCGGTTAGATTCTAAATTCAGTCAATTTATATTTGGTAAACTCTCGTCTCCTCAATTAATCCTATTCCCAGGGCTGGCAACTCTGGTTATTGTGTAACTATTGTTAACTGTTGACCCTGTTATTCAATTATTGTAAATGCAGCAATTGTGGACTATTTCTCAATATCTGTCGTGAACCATTTTGTCACTATAGTTGTAATAGTAAATATCCACTTTAATAAATTAATCTTGTCATTCGTCGGCTTTCGGATTTACATTTTAGCAGCTGAAAAGAAATCTAGGTGAGATCTCCCTGAGAATAAAAGGGTAAATTGTTCAGATCTAAATCGGTTCTGAACCTAGAGCAGAAAGCCTAATAGTGTGAGTCTAGTTTTGACCTGTTGCGTCAGATTATTCCTATCCATACTCCAGGTGCTATTGGATAGAGCCTAACCCTCTAACCTAACGAACTCACAGTAGTACCCCTAATAGGTTGGCTGTACAGATCCCCGGTTTTGGCAAACTACCTTTCGAGAATCTGGTTCATAAGTTTGTCTATTTAGGCAAACATGCTAACTTTCCGTGTAAGTGAACCCTAATTGGAACGATCCCATTTTCGTGATCTTACACTCTAATTTAGAAAGGAAAATCAAGTCAAATCAAATCAATTCAAATTGTCAGTTTAATACATATGTTCATTATTTAGTACTCATCAAATACTCAGTTCATTACATATAGTCCAAAAATTTTTGAACAATGATTTTTCAAAATTGCGGAACCAGACAAAAAACTTTTTGCCCTATCATACAGAGGACATATGGGCCGATGGATGTTTTTGTGGGGTTTTGTTCAGTATCACTCAACGGTTGAGAAAATTCGCAAAATGCACGGAAGCACTAAATTTTCTCGAAACTGGGAACGTTTTAGTCAAAACCAAGAAAATTGACCCTCCGCCATAGTACGAATTTCCATTTTCCTGAAAATCTCCGGAATCTGTAGAGTAGTTTTTGAGAAATCGATGTTTAAAATAAAATAACCGCAGTTTAGCAAAAAAGTTTTCCTGCCAAATCTCCAGCTGAAAGTAATAAAGTCCGGCTAGTAGGGATTCATAAAATGTGCATTGATTGAGTATAAGTGGAACTAAATTGTTAAAAGGTGTTGCAGTAATTTTGAAGAAACTGATTTCCTCGAAAATGGCCTTTTTTGACCCTCAAAATGGTTTTTTGCTTATACCGACTTAACCACTGCAGATAGCTCAAAGGTTGTAAAAGCAAGCATATTCATTTTTGTGTCCTCTTTCCAGCCATGACAACCAATCCCGTGTCTGGTCTACCTACTGGAAGAACAAGGCCAAGAACCAAAACTTTCTTATCTTTTGGCCTAAAAATCCGAGACTGGCCTCAGAATGTTAAGGAGCACGGAAGTTGGTTATTTAGCAAGTTTTAGCTATTTACGTAAAGGATTAATACGTTCCCTGCCATGTCACTCATATGGAGTGACAGTTTCATATTTGTTACGGGCCATGGCACTCATATTGAGTGACTCTCAGTTGATAAATAAGGCAGTTCCTCGACATTGGCCGGGACGTTACACAAATAACTACTACGTATTGGCACATATCTTAAGCTCGTGATTTGTTTAGTAAAATGGTTGGCAAGTCTGGCACTCAATACGAGTGACATGGCCTACAGCGTTTGGGTGGTGGCCTGGGATAATACTAAGAACACATCAATGGTGGCATGTAAGTCGTATAAGTAAAACGTACCCGAAAGAAAACCAGCACCTTAGAATAGCACCCTAGACCAAGACAACGGAAGGAGCAGTTTGCGAGAGTTATCTTTATTGGGGTCGATGTTATCATCGTCTGAACCTGAGATAAAACTACTAACCTAGGTTATCTCTGTTATCTTTAACTCTGAAATAAACCCGTGTTAACTACTTAATCCAGGTTTAGGCTTTGATAACATTGACCCTCTGAAAAGATATAATTCACAACTTCACGACTCCAGGAAAGTTGGCGAGAAGTTTCAGCTAGTGGGAACTTCTATCATTCGATGATAGGAATACAATTTTAAAGCTTTCTGTATTACTTGGGAAGATAATTAAAGGGGGGGGGGGTCGCTTTGGGTCAAAATCGATAGTCACGGATTTCGCTCATTTTAACACACAATATAGGTACATATGTTCTCAAAAACAAGACACAACATTAGAATTCGAAACCAAACAGCGACAGAGATATTCAGCTATCTTTAAAATCACTGCGATTTGCCCTCCTAAGTCATGTAGAGACAGAACGGTAGCGAAATTTTGGTCAACTAATATGGCAATTTAATTCTGTGGGTTGGCTAATATCTTAATGCTAAAACGACTCCGGAATATCCATCCAGTCGTTCACAGTACATTCATCAATTGTGAACTGAGCCTTTTTCAGATAACTGTGCCCTCAAACTTTAACTTACTCTAACTTTCAGATACTACATTTCAGACACATAGTTCTATTAGAAAAGTTGCTCAGCTCATCAGTAGCTATCGAATGATACCCAATTTCTATATTTTGGAAATTTCAAAAATTGACTTTTGTGAATTAGAAGAGATCAAAGGAGCCAACACGACAGAAAAGTTCTGCCTTTAAGCATTTGCCTTTACCTTAATGTCAGGTAGGCATTGAGAGTTTTATATGCCAATTTTGGTGACTTTCGAGTGGGTAACGAGTGAGAAATTATTAAAAAACGTGAAAATTGTGCAAAATGATGATTTTTGGCAAAATTAGCCCATTTTGTGGCAAGTTTTTTGAGAGCACTACAAACGGTAGAAATTTGCAACTACTGTCATAAGAATTCTATGTATGCGTAGAGTGCAACTATCTATAAGCGATTTCTGTAGCGTTTGCGAATCGTGCAGGACAGGCGAATATGTTTTGCTGGTCCTGTATTTCGTGGTACAAAAAGCACCAATTTTCCGAAATTTTGACTTTGAAAAATCGCTAAAAATCCGACACTCAACAGAATTGTTTCAGAAGGGTTATTTGCACTCTCTGATATGTCCTTAACATGTACAACAAGGTTGCAGCGCTGTATCTTGCATACAGCGAAAAATTTTTCTGCCACAAACTTTTTAACCTAACTTTTTCATTTTCCTATGTTTAACACATGTCGAGGTAACCTTTGAAGGCCGCTACAGAACGATTGCAGCAATATTACGCAAAACGCACCTTTCTTGTTTTGGGGACCCATTAGGACTACAAAATATGTGAAAATGAGCAAAATCGGAGATGGTCGAAAAATCGGTCAAAAAGCGACCCCCCTTAATTTTGCTTGGTTCACTGGAATCCGTAAGACAAAAGTTCTCAACAACGATATTGCAGGTAAGGCTGTGGTTAGATTCTCGGATTACCTCTATTTCAAGTTTGGCTATAGAGCAATGACAGTTAAAGCAACGGTCTGCTCAAGAATTTGGATACGCATGTCAACATCCAGCAGGATGGTTTTGACGTGTACCCGTTCAAATGCCGCAGGCTGAACAATGGATCCGGCCAAAATACGACTGGATGAGTCAGTTAGTGTCATCACATCTGTTACAATAAGAAACTTTGAATCTACATTTTGTTCTAAAAATGGGTTGCTAACTCCATGTAATGATGAACGATTGTGGTTCAGACTAGATAACTCTTAAAAAGGATAATGATATGCAAATAAGGTTTTCATGAAATGGCGCTTTCAAGTTCCAACAACATGACTAATAGTTCCAATAACAGTAACCTGAACCAGAAAAAGTAAAGGTGCTAATTTCACGGCGGTGGTTTAATTGAAGTGCGTTGCCCGTCCGCTCATCTCGCATAAGCTGCGTTGACTACAAAAACTAGAGATTGGATGAAGTGGTGGATGAGATCTTCAGATATTACTATGATCTAAATATTCCATGACTTTTTTTGAAAAAAAGCTGCAAACATTGCACTGTGTTAGTAGCAGTAGCAGTATACTTAGATTTGCGTGTTAATAGAAGTTTTTAAATTCATAAGTTTTCGTAGGAAATTATCATATTGCTTGGCTTGCTGGATCTTTACCAATATTGGGTGGGGGATCGTTGAATTCAAGGATTTCCCAAGGCATAGTTATACCCATAGGTGTAATTGGGGGGGGGGGGGGGGTTGGGGGTGGGGGTAACCCCCCCGCCATTTTTTGAAACCCCCCCCCCCCCCAGAAATTTTTGGGGGCCCGGGTGTAGTCAAAATTGGCCAAAAATTGGGCATTTTTAGGACAAATTTTGCAAAATGTTTCAAAAAAAGTCCAAATTTTTGGCTTAACGTGTTTATTATCGTGAGAAATACACGTTTATAACGGTTTTATGGACTTCTAGACTCAATATTGACCTTATTCTAGACTCAGAAACATGTTGGCAATCAAGTTTTCGAGTTTAAAAACACTGTCTAATGTTAAAATTACTTAATCATTTCATGTTTTTCGGCATTAGCAATGCCTGAAAATGCGATTTTTGGCATAAAAATAGAAAAAATTTTTTGGGGGAGGTGTGGGGGGGTCGTGGGGGGGGGGTTTGGGGCTGGGGGGGGGTCTAAAAAGGGGGCCCCCCAAAATTCCGGGGGAGGGGCCCCCCGCCCAACCCAAATCCCCGTTACACCTATGTATATATATACCGCATAGTTTCCCTTGGGAGGTGTACTGTACTCCCCCCCCCCCCAAATTTTTGACCAATTTTACCCTCTCCCAGAATTTTTGACATACCCTCCCCCAACTTTCGGCTACCCCCCCCCCCGAACCAGGCCCAGGCCCGCACCCAGAATTTTGAAAAGGGGGGGGGGGTCCGGTCCAGGCATAGGTGTTGGGGGGGGGGTGGGGGGAACCCCCACCAAAATGACAAACTTTGGCGACCCTTCCCCCAGATTTTCAGATTTTTGCTACCCCCTCCCAGATTTTTGGCCAAAAAGTGGCCAAAAATGCATAAAATCGAAAATTTAGGGGGGGGTCCGGAACCCCCCCCCCAGATTTTTTGCCCAGCCACACCTATGGGTCCAGGTGTACCTGGGGGGGAATCCCTCCCCCCAAATAGAAAAGTGCCGACCCCACCCTTGAAATTTTGGAGGCAGAAGACCCCATAGTTTCCCTGGAAATTTTGGTTGGGGGAGGGGTAAGCTATGGAAATTTGGTGGTCGACCCGCGAAATGTATATAATTGTGGGTGAGGGAGGGTGGGTATATACCCCCCCGACCCCCCCCCAAAATTGGAACCTCAAAAAATCCAAAAATGGCCTAAAAATGCAAAATTTTCTGTATTTTAATGCTTTTTCCGAGAAAACATGGCTTGTTTTGACAGTTTTAGGCATAGGTGTGTTAGGGGGGGGGGGGGAGCAAATGGAGGGGTCGCAGACCCTCCCCCCAAATGGAGGGGTCGCAGACCCTCCCCCTAAAAAATTTTTTCTGCCCCTCCCCCCAAATCGGCCTTCGGCTGACCCCCCCTTAAAATTTTCAACCTCCTACCTGAATTTTTGCAAGTTTTTAGCCAAACATTCGAAGATTTTCAAAAAATTAGCGAAAAATTGCTAAAATTCGCCTTATTACCTTAAAAATCGCTAAAAATTGCTGAAAATTTAGAAAAATTTTCAGTGTTTTAGCGAAAAACCGATTTTTCGCCGACCCCCCCCCTCGAAAATTTTTCTTACCCCTCCCCCCAAAGCGACTTGTTCGCGACCGACCCCCCCGCCCCCGTTTTTGCCAAACCCCCCACCCGACTTTTTTTTCAAAGCCACACCTATGGTTTTAGGCGTTTATACGCGGTTTTAAAGCGATTTAAGTAAACATCTGAGAAAAATTTTTCAAAAAATGAAAAATGACTATTTTTGGGCAAAATTTAGCTAACTTTTTGGCTCCAAAAACGGTTTGGGGGGGTTGGGTGGGGGTAGCCGAAAGTTGGGGGAGGTGATGTCGAAAATTTTGGGGGGGGCAAAGGGGTTCGAAACTTTTTGGGGGGAGTATATACCCCCCTGGGGAAACTATGGGGGGAGGGTTGGGGGGGTACCCACATCACATTTCGAAGGTCGGCCAAGATTTACCCTCCCCCAGACCCAAAGTTCCAGGGAAACTATGGGGGTAACCCCCCCCCAGCCATTTTTACAAATCCCCCCAAAATTTTTGGGGGCCTCCGGCCCCCCCCCAACTGGGGGGGGGGTAGTCGCGCCGAAGGCGCGAAAAATTGTCCAAAAATTGGTATTTTAGAATTTTTGACATACGTACCCTCCCCCAACTTTCGGCTACCCCCCCTAACCAGGCCCGCACCCAGAATTTTGAAAAGGGGGGGTCCAACGTAAAACGCAAAACGCGTCTGGGGGCGCCCCCCCCAAAAGTTGAAGAATTTTTGCATTTTTGCTCAAAAATACTATATATATATATATATATACATTGGACGTTTATATATTTCTAGCAAAAAGTGAATTGTTTGAGAAAATGAAAATTTTTAAAACTATATAGCTGTTTTTGTCATAGAAAGAGGCATAGGTGTAATTGGGGGGTTTGGGGGTAACCATAGTTTCCTTTGGGGGGCATAGATGCGTTATGGGGGGGGGGGTGGGGGGACCCCCCACCAAAATGACAAATTTTGGCGACCCCCCCAGATTTTCGGATTTCTGCTACCCCCCCCCCCCCCAGATTTTTGGCCCAAAAGTGGCCAAAAATGGCATAAAATCGAAAATTTAGGGGGGTCCCCCCACCTTCCGTCGGAACCCCCCCCCCAGATTTTTTGCCCAGCCACACCTATGAGGGGGGTATCCCCTCAAAATTTTTGACCAAATTTACCCCCCAGATTTTTTGACTTACCCTCCCCCAACTTTTGGCTACCCCCCATAGGTGAACCAGGCTACAGTTTACCCCCTGTGAGACCCCCCCCCACGGAGAGGCCAGACCCCCCTCCCCCTCCTACCCAGCCTCAACTACTCCCTCCCCAAGCCGAGCTCAAACCCCCCTCCCCCCCTAAAACTGGGTCCAAACCAAGTAAAAAATGCAAAATGTCTGTAAAAATTTTTTGCATTTCTGAAAATTTTTGAATCAAATTCGCAAAAATGGATGTATATAAATCAGCTATAAACGGATCAAGTCACCCAAGGGGGGGGGGGAAATCAGAAACGCATTTTTATGCAATAAATTTGTTTTTTTCTGCTCAGGACGACGAGACGAGTCGATTGGTACCAAAATTTTCCACTTTTAAAAATTTTGTTCGGCGACCTTTTTTTTGATCTTTACGTGTTAAAGGGCCCTAAGCCTAAGCCTTAGCCTCAGCCTAAGCAAGCCTCAGCCTAAGCCTAAGCCTCAGCCATATGTTAAACATAGGCACTGATATACCCATAAAGTGTAGATTTGATTTTTCAGTGTCTGGGATTTCCCCCCCCCCCCAAAGTGACTAGTGCCCTATAGACAGCTAAAGATGGTTATTTATGGCAATTAAAAAGTAATATACGCAATTATAATTCACTGGCCTAATTTAGGCATATTTTAGCACAAATTTGTCAATTTTCAAGCCCTATTTTCGCATACGAATGCTATTGACAGAAGCTCTTGAGTACGTACGTTTTATGTATATACTGTACATCGAAAAAGGACCATTTTAAGCTAAAAAAACTTGGGTACAGTTTAGGGGGGGTCCCCCTCCCCCAAATTTCGGATTTTGGTGGGGTCCCCCGAGCCAAATTTGGACCTTCTACTCCCCCCCAACCCAAACAGGTGGTACACCTATGCCCCCCGAACCCCCCCCAACGATTTTTGGACCCAAAAAGTTTTCTAAAATTTTGACCTAAAATCGCTTTAAAACGGTGCATTTGGAACTTTTCCATTTGGGGGGAGGGGTTCCCCCCCACTGTGATTTTTTTGCGAAAAAACTGCGAAATTCCGCACTTTTTTTGAAAATTCCGCAACTTTTTTCGGAGCTCTGCGTAAAGTTCCGCAAAAATTTTTGGCCTCGACTAGAAATTTTCAGCTATTTCTGATATATAATAAATCCACGTGTTTCCGGTACTTTTGCAGAAAATTTCAAAAAAAATTTTTGCGCCTTCGGCGCATATTTCTGTATTGTAGACACCCTTCAGTCTTATGATAGGACTCTTGTCCGAGAGTGAAAGCTTATATATCCAATAAAATTCTTTTGGCATATATAAACTAATTTCCTAAAATACATGAAGAAGTACACGGGGGGCAATGGTATTTCCTCCGTGGGAAATCCGATGGACACGGACCCCATCAAATGGAGATCCCCACAGGTGTCCCCTGGCATCCGTCTGGTCAACGGCGCTAAATGGTTTCCAATCCTGCGGGGCATGGCTGATCCTTCCCTCAGTCATGTTGGAGTTGGAAGCCCCCAGGCCCTTAAATTATGCTACCGAGCTTGTGGGTCCAATATGCCATTCATTCCGGCTGTCCCTAACTTGGCCCTATTCCGGGCTTCCCGTTTTGACCCCATTGCTAAGAAGACGTGTGCTGGGCTTGGAGCTGAAGACTCCCCATATGGATTCGTCCGCCGGCCGCCACAGAAGAAGAAGAAGAAGTACACGCGTACACATAGTAACCACTCTAGTAAGATGATAACCACTTATGCATTTGTTGAACAAAGTCGTGGATATACGTACTTACATACATACGTACATAACCTGTTTAGACACCAAAGTGCACAAGAATAACCCAAAATCTTTGCTAAATCGTTCGAAAAAATAGATTTTCAAGCTTGAATTTTCCGGAAACAAACATCTAGCTTTTGCTGGAGGCTGTCACCCCCAGCCCCCCATTTTTAAATCGTGCTTTTTATCTTGGCGTTGTGCTTCATTATGATTGCTCTGTTCTTTCTATTTTTACTATTTTTCCGAAATCTTTCTATCTGCTTTTAATTTTAAAATGTTGTATATAAATGTTCCCAAACCAAATTTTATACTAATTTTTCCGTGGATTTTCTGGCTGCCGAAATCAAAATTTTGAATGTTTCTATTATATAAGGATATTTTAGTTTTACAAAAGTTTTACGAAGTTCCGCAAAAAATTTTGGAGGACTGCGTAAAGGTTCGAAAAAGTTTCGACGAAAAAAACACAGTCCCCCCACCCCCCAGGTACACCTATACAGGCGCGTAGCCAGGGGCGAGGGGGCATGCCCCCCGAAATCGGAGGCTAAAGAAAACATTTTGACACCAAATAGGAATTCGAATGAATATTTCCAAAAAACTTCGCCTGCGGCGCTAATTTTACACGAAATATCTTAAAAATACCAGCTTGCACTTGAAATCAGCCTCTACAGAGTTCAGTTTCAGCACTAATTTCAGAAAATTTCAGAAAAATTTTTGCTTGCCCCCCTCCGAAATTTTTTTCTAGCTACGCTAGTGCACCTATATATGCATAGAAATAGCAAAAATTTTCCATTTTGTCATCCCAAAAGTGGGTCTAGACCCCTTGAACCACTGGCGGATCCAGGATTTCGTGACGGGGGGGGGCGGTAAAATTTTTCCAGCGGGGGGTCTGGGGGCGCCCCCCAGAAGTTGAAGAAATTTTTGGTTTTTGCAATAAAATCGGCCTTCTGATCTTTAATTCTTTTTATACTGAAGAACTGAACAAATTCTTTAAAATTCTTGACATTTTTGGGCAAAAATGGTAACTTTTTCCGGAAAATCGGATGCATTTCAAGCTTTTTCTTCACAAATGCAATAAATATGCGGTTAAAAAGTAGAAAATTCGCGCCGAAGGCGCGAAATTTTTTGCTTTTTTGCCCTTTTTCCTCTTTCTCTCCTTAATTTTTCCTACCTTCGAATCGCGACGGGGGGGCCGCCCCCCCCCCTGGATCCGCCCCTGCCTTGAACCCCTCCTGTGTGCGGCCTTGCTCCTAACCCCCTCCAGCGATTTTGTGACCCAAAAAGTTAGCTACAATTGGCCACCAATGGTTATTTTTTGAAAAATTTTTCTAAAATTTTGACTTAAAATTACTTAAAAACGGTGCAAAAACGCCTAAAATGTTAGAAACAGGCCAAGTACGACCAAGTACAACAAGTATATATCAACAAGTAACAAAAATGCTCCGCACAAAAGAGGATAATATGTGTGTGCTGGCTGTATCGTATATATATCCTTTAAATATATAATAAATATAAATAGGTATATATCATAGGGGTCGCGGCAGCGACCCCTATAATATGTGTGAAAAGTGGCTGGAGACAGTGTAAAATAAGCTGCGCAGAAGCTGCGCAAAATCCTGCGCAGATTTCATGCGCAAATTGTAGAGCACATCGAGTTTAGTATGTCTGTGAAGTTTCAGCCCCGTATCACTTACCGTTAAAAAGTTGCGCCCCGGACCGGTTATGGCGGCGATGTTTTTTTTTCCGGTTTCTCCTATTTGATGGTTGTATTGTACATAATGTTCGCCGCTTTCACGTGATCTGCAGCGGTGGGCCAACCTAAAGGGCTATGGGGTCTAGTAGTACCCTCTAAAGAATTTAAGAATCACAACTTTTTTGCGCCGCAGCTGCGCCACAGCGCCGCAGTGGCGCCGCAAAGTCGGCTCATAGCGAAAAGTGACCATTTTTGTGGTCGTCGCTCAGGTCGAACGTTACGAGCTGGAGCTGATTTCTTTTTATATTCAGAAATTACATATATTGAACTAACTAACGGTCCAGGTTGCGTTTCTCTATCACTTCCCTAGCGACCACAGTGGCTCGTCAAAGATGGCGAAAATTCGAAAAATGAAAAATCGAAATTTCTCGCTATCTATTTAACTTTGAACGCTCAAATCTTCCATACAATGGTTTTCTGGCACGGAGAATCGATTCCCGCAGTCAGTTTTACCGTCAGACCCACCCATCTTGCTGGGCTGGTTCCACTTTTCCGTCGGGAGGGTCAAGTCGGAAACCGCTTCCTGGAGGTCCATAGTAGGCTTTACCTGGCCTCTCAAAACTTTGTCTATAGGGGTTTTCTGGTGCGCCCAGCTCATTCCCGGTGTCCTTTTTGCCGTAGGACTCATCCATCTTGCTGTGCTGGTTCCACTTTGCCGTCTGGAGGGTCATGTCGGAAACCGCTTCCTGGAGGTCCATAGTAGGCTCTACCTGGCCTCTCAAAACTTTGTCTATAGGGGTTTTCTGGTGCGCCCAGCTCATTCCCGGTGTCCTTTTTGCCGTAGGACTCATCCATCTTGCTGTGCTGGTTCCACTGCCGTCTGGAGGGTCATGTCGGAAACCGCTTCCTGGAGGTCCATAGTAGGCTCTACCTGGCCTCTCAAAACTTTGTCTGTAGGGGTTTTCTGGTGTGCCCAGCTCATTCCCGGTATCCGTTTTGCCGTCCGACGTACCTATTTTGCTGGGCTGGTTCCACTTTGCCGTTTGAAGGGTCAGTCGGGTAACGGGTCAAGTGGTCGAAAATAAAATTTTTCAAAAGTGGCCAAATTTGGTACCAAATGAAAGCCCTAAGCGAGCTGAGCAACTTTTGTCATAGAACTGCATGCTCAAAGTGGCTGTAGAGTGCTGTGGTGGGGTGGGGTGGGGACTTAGGCGATTTTCGGTCCAAAATGAAAGTTTTCAAAAGTGGTCAAATTTGGTACCAAATGAAAGCCCTAAGCGAGCTGAGCAACTTTTGTCATAGAACTGCATGCTCAAAGTGGCTGTAGAGTGCTGTGGTGGGGTGGGGTGGGGACTTAGGCGATTTTCGGTCAAAAATGAAAGTTTTCAAAAGTGGTCAAATTTGGTATCAAATGAAAGCCCTAAGTGAGCTGAGCAACATTTGACATGGAACCATCCACCAATATTTGCTGTGCCAAATAACGTCACGTGCCCATGAAACTTTTGTCTTTACTTCTTCAACCGGAATTTAAAGGATATATATACGACAAGAACGAAAAGTGCTCCTTCGTCGCATGTAAAATACATATGAGTCTTCGTAGGCAGGTTGTACATAAGCAAAAACTAGCCTGTAAAATACATATGAGTTCCATAGGGAGGTTGTAAATTAAGGAAAACAAGTTGCAACCGCTTAACATGTGAGCCTGTCCTACAACGAGGCTCATATTGGCGTATGTCATAATACGAATAATTTGCAGATATATATATATATATTTTACTTTTATATAAATACATACTGCATAAAGCTTTTCATTACAAATTGTCCTTCACATAGCTTGTTGATCAGTCATTATAGTGTGCATATGCTCAATACGGTACGCCATGAGGCGCTCAGACTCAGAGCCAAGTGGGAACGCATTCTGCGTGTGTATAATGTGAAAGTGTTTCGAGAATGCATTAGGTGTACCGTGTACCACAGCGTATCGCGAAATATTAGGTGTGCCATAGTATTTCAGGAAACATAAGGTTGCATGTACAGTTCAGCTTGAGCAGTCGTAGTTCACTTCAGTCCAATTCTTCTGGGCCACAGCCCACAACGTCTATTCATTTTTTCCGTAATGTGGATGAAGCTGAGGTTCTTTAATGAAGCTTTAATGTGGAATGCACTGTGACGCCAATATGAGCCTCGTTGTAGGACAGGCTTATATGTTAAGCGGTTGCAACTTGTTTTCCTTAATTTACAACCTCCCTATGGAACTCATATGTATTTTACAGGCTAGTTTTTGCTTATGTACAACCTGCCTACGAAGACTCATATGTATTTTACATGCGACGAAGGAGCACTTTTCGTTCTTGTTTTCTATTATTTTATATATGTATGCTCCTGAAGGTATGTATAGATATCTTTCAACAGTAGCAAGCAAGCCAACCACAGCTCGTATTGCTTAAACTCTACAGCCACTTTGGGTACGCAGCTCTATGACAACAGTAGCTCAGCTCGCTTAGGGCTTTCATTTGATATTACACATATATACGTATATATCATAGGGGTCGCGGCAGCGACCCCTATAATATGTGTGAAAAGTGGCTGGAGACAGTGTAAAATAGGCTGCGCAGAAGCTGCGCAAAATCCTGCGCAGATCCTGCGCAGATTTCATGCGCAAATTGTAGAGCACATCGAGTTTAGTATATCTGTGAAGTTTCAGCCCCGTATCACTTACCGTTAAAAAGTTGCGCCCCGGACCGGTTATGGCGGCGATGTTTTTTTTCCGGTTTCTCCTATTTGATGGTTGTATTGTACATAATGTTCGCCGCTTTCACGTGATCTGCAGCGGTGGGCCAACCTAAAGGGCTATGGGGTCTAGTAGTACCCTCTAAAGAATTTAAGAATCACAACTTTTTTTGCGCCGCAGCTGCGCCACAGCGCCGCAGTGGCGCCGCAAAGTCGGCTCATAGCGAAAAGTGACCATTTTTGTGGTCGTCGCTCAGGTCGAATGTTACGAGCTGGAGCTGATTTCTTTTTATATTCGGAAATTACATATATTGAACTAACTAACGGTCCAGGTTGCGTTTCTCTATCACTTCCCTAGCGACCACAGTGGCCCGTCAAAAATGGCGAAAATTCGAAAAATGAAAAATCGAAATTTCTCGCTATCTATTCAACTTTAAAAGCTCAAATCTTTCATACAATGGTTTTCTAGCACAGAGAATCGATTCCCGCAGTCAGTTTTACCGTCCGACCTACCCATCTTGCTGGGCGTGTTCCACTTTGCCGTCTGGAGGGTCTGGTCGGCAACCACTTCCTAGAGGTACATAGTAGGCTTTACTCAGCCTCTCAAAACTTTGTCCATAGGGGTTTTCTGGTGCGCCCAGCTCATTCCCGGTGTCCGTTTTGCCGTCTGACCCACCCATCTTGCTAGGCTGGTTCCACTTTGCCGTCTGAAGGGTCACGTCGGCAACCACTTCCTAGATGTCCGTCGTAGGCTTTACTCAGCCTTTCAAAACTTTGTCTATAGGGGTTTTCTGGTGCGCCCAACTCATCCCCGGTGTCCGTTTTGCTCTACGACGCACCCAGTTTGCTGGGCTGGTTCCACTTTGCCGTCTGGAGGGTCAGGTCAGTGGGAGGTCATGTGGTCAACAATGAAATTTTTCAAAAATAGTCAAATTTGGTATCAAATGAAAGCCCTAAGTGAGATGAGCAACTTTTGTCATAGAAGTGAGTATATACCTAAAGTGGCTGTAGAGTGCTGTGGTGGGGTGGGGTGGGGACTTTGGCGATTTTGGGTCAAAAATGAAATTTTTTAAAAGTGGTCAAACTTGATACCAAATGAAAGCCCGCATCGAACTGAGTAACTTTTGTCATAGAACTGCATGCTCAAAGTGGCTGTAGTGTGCTGTGGTGGGGTGGGGTGGGGACTTAGGCGATTTTGGGTCAAAAATGAAATTTTTCAAAAGTGGTCAAATTTGATACCAAATGAAAGCCCGCATCGAACTGAGCAACTTTTGTCATAAAAGTGCGTACCTAAAGTGGCTGTAGAGTGCTGTGGTGGGGTGGGGTGGGGACTTGGGCGATTTTGGGTAAAAAATGAAATTTTTCAAAAGTGGTGAACTTTGGCATCAAATGAAAACCCTAAGCTAACTAATCAACTTCCGTCATAGAGCCATCCACCCAAACTTGTTGTGGTATATATATGTACATTTTTGTATTTATTTTATCAATTTTAAGGATAGACACAAGCCACCACACACATATTATCCTCCTTTGTGCGGAGCATTTTTGTTACTTGTATATATATATATATATATACCAAATTTGACCACTTTTGAAAAATTTTAGTTTTGACCCAAAATCGTCTAAGTCCCCACCCCACCCCACCACAACACTCCACAGCCACTTTGAGCATGCAGTTCTATGACAAAAGTTGCTCAGCTCGCTGAGGGCTTTCATTTGGTACCAAATTTGACCACTTTTGAAAAATTTTATTTTTGACCCAAAATCACCTAAGTCCCCACCCATACCCACCACAGCACTCTACAGCCACTTTGAGCATGCAGTTCTATGACAAAAGTTGGTCAGCTCGCTTAGGGCTTTCATTTGGTGCCAAATTTGACCACTTTTGAAAATTTCATTTTTGACCACATGACCTCCCACCTACCTGACCCTTCAGATGGCAAAGTGGAACCAGCACAGCAAGATGGGTGGGTCCGACGGCAAAAGAAATGCCAGGAATGAGCTGGGCGCACCAGGAAACCCCTATAGACAATGTTTTGAGAGGCTATGTACAGTTCTATATGGTGTTCCCGAAGTCGGTACCACATGACCTCCCACCTACCGGACCCTTCAGACGGCAAAGTGGAACCAGCACAGCAAGATGGGTGGGTCAGATGGCAAACCGGACACCGGGAATGAGCTGGGCGCACCAGAAAACCCCTATAGACAAAGTTTGGAGAGGCTAAGTAAAGCCTACTATGGACCTCCGGAAGCGGTTACCGACTTGACCCCTCAGACGGTCAAGTGGAACCAGCCCAGCAACTTGGGTTACTCGGGCAGCAAAACTGCTAGCGGGAATCGATTCTCCGTCCCAAAAGACCTTTGTATGCAAAATTTGAGCCACCCATGTAGCAAAATAAGCGAAAAAATTAAGTTTAAAGTTCGACCCAAAATTCACCAATTTTGGCCGGCCAGTACCGAAAAATTACGCACAGAGACGGAAAATCATATAGCATTTGAACGACCCCGATATGTGTACTGTTTAACCATATAGTCAGTATTGCCCCATATATAGCCCAGTCTGACTTATTAAGGCGCCTTTGAAGCATACTTTTTGGCCATTTTAGCGTTTTGGCCGACTTTGGCCCCCAGCCAAAATTTTTTTCCGGCTCCGGGACGCATAAAACCTAGCTTATTTTCTTATTTTTGATTTGTACTACAAGAATATATATGGGTTTCATAGGCAAAAATTTTTCTATCTGTAGTTATTCAAGCTACAAAACCCCCTTATGAGACATCAAAAGCGAGAAACCGGAAAAAAAGAAAAAACACAATTTTCGTAAGCGATTTTTGGCGCAACTTTTTAACGGAAAGTGGTACGGGGATGAAACTTGGCGAATATACTAAACTCGACACGTACAATTTTTTGCGCACATAATCTGCGCAGGATCTGCGCAGGAATCTGCGCAGCTTCTGCGCAGCCTTGTTTTACACGGTCATTCGACCATTTTCACTCATATTATAGGGGTCGCTACCGCGACCCCTATGATACAGCCAACACACACATATTATCCTCTTTTGTGCGGAGCATTTTTGTTACTTGTATATATATCCTTTAAATTCCGGTTGAAGAAGTAAAGACAAAAGTTTCATGGGCACGTGACGTTATTTGGCACAGCAAATATTGGTGGATGGTTCCATGTCAAAAGTTGCTCAGCTCACTTAGGGCTTTCATTTGATACCAAATTTGACCACTTTTGAAAAATTTTATTTTTGACCCAAAATCGCCTAAGTCCCCACCCCACCCCACCACAGCACTCTACAGCCACTTTGGGTTCGCAGTTCTATGACAAAAGTTGCTCAGCTCACTTAGGGCTTTCATTTGAAACTAAAATTGATTATATAGTAAGTAAGTAAGTAAGTTTATTAGTACAAGCACAAAAAAGTAAGTACAAGTATGGATACGGGAATATGTATTATGTATTCATCGTTTTTGTAAAATTTTGCATTCATAAGTTCAATTTGGCAGTAGATTCTGGGACGTTAAACTTCTTCATTGCTGGTATCCATTCTTATCAGCATCTAGCACATCCATAGTCTAAGACAATCAAGAAAACAGAAAGGAAAAGGAAACAAAAGTATATATGTCGAGATGAAAGTACATATGTTGCTTCGGATTAAGGTTGTGCTTACACAGGACGGTGAACCTCTGTTGAGGCGTTGGGACACCGCCCTTAGGTTCTGAAATTAAAACTTTATGGGTCATTTAAGGTAATTAGATTTACAAAATCTAAGGATATTTACATCATTAAGAGCACGAGTAAAACTTTGCAAAGTTTCTTTACAGACAACAGATTCAGGCAAGGAGTTCCATACATTTACAATACGGGTAGCAAAAAAAGACGACCTATGACTTGACCTTACTAATGGAGTTCTCAGTTTGAATTGCCGATCATTGCGCAGTCCAGTTGGTGGTGCATACGAGAAAAATTCATTAAAATGTAGGTCAATTTTTCCATGTACGATTTGATAGGTAAGTTTTAAATCAGCAACAATTCGACGTAATTCTAAGGGTTCCAAGTTTAGGTTTTGTAATCTTTGCAGATATGTTAAATTTCGAATGTTAGAAATTTGCCTGGTAAAAAGTTTTTGAACTCTCTCTAATTTGTCAATTAGGCCTACCTGGTGGGGGTTCCATACGGGAGAAGCATACTCCAAATGTGGACGAATAAAACTTATATAAAGCCTTAATAAGATTTCACTGTTCCTACATTCAAAGGCTCGCAGAATTTGGCCCAAAACTTGTCTTGCTTTGACTGTTATTTTATTAACATGTTCGTGAAATTTGAGGTCATTGGTTATCCATACTCCTAAGTCTTTAATGACCTTTACGTGTGGTAAATTGACATCGAGCATATTCAAATTAAACTGAAACCCAGGGCTACCAAGTGTTAGTATTACACACTTAGGTACTGAAAACTGTAACTGACACTCAGTTGCCCAGGAGACAATTTTATCTAGATCTTGTTGAATTGACTGAACATCAGCCATGTTGTTAACAGTGAAAAATAATTTGGCGTCATCCACAAAAATTTTAATGGTAGAGTTGAGGAGTAATTTTGTTAAATCATTTATATATATTAAAAACAAAACTGGCCCTAAAACTGATCCCTGGGGGACTCCACTAACTACAGGGGTCCAATCAGAAAATGAGTTTCCTACTTTAACTCTTTGTAATCTATTAGTGAGAAAAGCTTGAAACCAACTGAGTAGTTCTCCTCTGACTCCTACGTACTCTAACTTTTGTAATAATTTGACGTGGGGGATAGTATCAAATGCTTTGGTAATATCCAGATAGATTATAACTTTGCATTTCCTCTTATCTAAAATATTCGTCCAATCATTAAGGCAAGTAAGAAGTTGTGTAACAGTGGATCGTTTAGTTAATCCACCATGCTGATCACCAGACAGAATACTATTTGCCTGCAAATGAAAAAATAATTTGGGCTTGATAACTTTTTCAAAAGTTCTCATAGATGAGGAAGTTAAACTTATAGGACGATAATGTTCAGGGCAATTTTTGTTTCCTTTTTTGAAGATAGGCGTTATATTAGCGTTTACCCAATCTCGAGGGACAGTGCATGTTCTCAGCGAGACGTTAAAAATTACAGTTAACAATGGGCTTATTTCGTACTTTAGTTTTTTAAGAATAAACGGCGGAATTTGGTCAGGGCCAGCTGACATCTTATTATCTAGAGATGAAATTGCCTTTTCAACTTCCGGTATTGTGACTGTAGGCTGATCGATTTCAACGATGTCTTGAACATAATGATTTGGAACAGTTTGGCCATTATCACTTACAAAAACTGACAAAAACTGTTGATTAAGACTATGTGCTTTTTCAAGACTATGTACAATGTTTGCTCCATTAACTGTTAAGGTTGGAATATCATCACCCTGCTTATTCAATCTTGATTTTATGAATGCCCAAAACTTTGACGCAGAGGGGTTATGAGAGATTTCTCTTTCTTTCGCTTGGCGCTGTCTACGTAAACACTGTCGAAATTCTTTGACGCACGCTTTCCAAAGATTGTGATTTGCATCCGTAGGATTTCTTTTGTACTTACTCCAAAGTTTATTTCTGCGTTTTTGCAGGTTGCGTAGTTCTAAAGACAATCTAGGTTGTAGGTTACAATTTATTTTTCTCACTGGCACATAAAGTTCTATTGCCGTCAGTAATACCCCTTTGACAATTTGCCAGAGGTATTCAACATCCAAGCTATCTCCAAACAGATTTTCCCAATCCGTAGATATTATAAAGTTTCTCATCAATTCAAAATTTGCGTTACGATAGAGTTTGCACTTAACTTCTTTAGCCATTATCGTTGAATTTGAGTTCAGACTGAACACGACCTTTTGATGGTCACTATTTGAGAAAGGTTCCACAACATTTACCTCAGAAATTTCATTCGGTTCAGATGAAAGAATTAAATCTAAGATATTGTTCATTCGAGTGGGTTCTGTTATCAATTGTTTAAGGCCAGCTGTTACCGTAAATTCTAAAAATTTTTCAGAAGTGGTACTGTTAGGTGCATTCAATGTGTCCCAGTCTATGAGTGGCTGATTAAAATCACCAAGCACTATAACATGTTTATGACGAGGAATAATGTCTAAACATATTGAGCAGAATTCTTGAATTTGTTCATTATTAGTACCAGGGGGGACATATGCAAGCACAACCCTAATCCAGGCATTCGAAATTTTAACTTCAACAATACATAAATCACAACCGCTAACATGACAACTACGTAAAAGCACACTCGGATAGGCCTTATGAATAAACATGGCGACTCCACCTCCCAGTCGGTCAGGGCGATCAGCTCTGTATATTCTATATCTATTTGCGTATAGCTCTTGATCTTTAACATTATCATTTAACCAGGTTTCAGTCACAAAGATGAAATCGTACGCTGGATTAGACTCTATAATTTCGTTTTTAAAATCTAATAATTTATTGGCCAGACTTCTTGTATTGAGTAAAACACATCTGCACTTTCGAAGTCCCACGCCACTACTGCCACTTACCCATTTGGGTTAGTGGGCGAGGTAGGGGGGATGCCCTGATCGACTGCATTCGTACCGTGGTCACCACCATCAGACACGGTCGGACGGTTTGCCCCTGGCTCACCGTTCGGCGTACCTTCAGGCGGACCATGGCCGTGGTCAGGAGGTGAAGGCGCTGCAAGAACAATTTTTCCATGCTTAATAATAACAGACTGCCCTAAATCTCTACGACGCATTAATTCATTTCTTAACTCCCGATCACGTACCCTTTCTTCATAGGTCAGGTCTGGCCTGACCCAGACTTTGGCATAGGCTTTATCAATTTTCCTGAATCCTTTATAGGTCAGGAATGATCGGCGGACTTCCAAATCAGAAAATTTAACCTTCACTATACGGCCCTTCGGGGTTCCAACTTCTCCATCTCTGAATATATCAGTGACAACGGCACGGTCGATACCAGCTGCAGTAATCATTTTTTCCACCATAGGAACAGGATCTGAATTTTTCTTCGAGTCGAAGTCAGGCAACCCAGTTACCACAAGATTGTTTTTCTTCAGCTCTTTTTCCTTCTGATTGGCCAAAGAGCGATTTACAGCTGACTGGATCAAAGGGGTTAGCTGCTCCAAGAGAGCTGGAAGAATTTCACGAATCATTGTCGGCAGAATCTCCTTGACGGTTAAAGTAACCAAAGCCGACAAGTCACTCACAGCTTGGCTAGTTTGACCAGGCAGATGCACATTGCCAGGGGACAAAGTACCTGACTGACCTCCGCAGTTTCCCACCGCAACTCCATTGGTCGAATCGCACGTCGGGCATAGGATACTGACATATTGCAAAGCGCCAGAAGACTGCCACGACCGGTACTGTTTATCGTTAACCCCGCGGCAGGCTGAATGGGCAACGGATGGACAACGGCCGCACGGTATGGTAAAGTCTTTAGACCCGATTGGACCGGAACAGATAGAGCAGTTCTGACGAAATGATTCGGATTTGTTTCTAGCCATCGTTCGTTCGTTAACAAAAAAGCCGTTGGGTAAATAGATTAAAATAGGGTTATAGGGAATAAAAAGTTAGCAAATAAGGAACCCAAAAGCCAGGACAGGCAAACAGAATAAAAGGAATGAAAGTAACAGATATCAGAAGTCAGAAAGTAATAATCCAAGCCGAATTACGCAGATAATAATGAATAATACCATCACCATAAACGCAGTTGACCCAAATGATACGGATTTGAAACCTGAATCAAAACCCTTTGACCACTTTTTTTAACCCCCCCCCCCCCCCCCCCCCCCCCCTCCCTAAGACCCCCCCTATTTTCACCCCCCCCCCCCCCCCCCCCCCCCCCCCCCTAAAACCCCCCCGTTTTCCCATTCCCCTTAATTTCTTTCACCCAAACCCCTTCCCCACCCCCCCCCCCCACCCCCCCCCCCTGACCCTTCTCACAAAATTGCTCAGCTCGCTTAGGGCTTGCATTTGGTACCAAATTTGACCACTTTTGAAAAATTTTATTTCCGACCACTTGACCCCCCACCCGACTGACCCTTCAAACGGCAAAGTGGAACCTGCCCAGCAAAATAGGTACGTCAGACGGCAAAACGGATACCGGGAATGAGCTGGGCACACCAGAAAACCCCTATAGACAAAGTTTTGAGAGGCCAGGTAGAGCCTACTATGGACCTCCAGGAAGCGGTTTCCGACATGACCCTCCAGACGGCAAAGTGGAACCAGCACAGCAAGATGGATGAGTCCTACGGCAAAACGGACACCGGGAATGAGCTGGGCGCACCAGAAAACCCCTATAGACAAAGTTTTGAGAGGCCAGGTAAAGCCTACTATGGACCTCCAGGAAGCGGTTTCCGACTTGACCCTCCCGACGGCAAAGTGGAACCAGCCCAGGAAGATGGGTGGGTCTGACGGTAAAACTGACTGCGGGAATCGATTCTCCGTGCCAGAAAACCATTGTATGGAAGATTTGAGCGTTCAAAGTTAAATAGATAGCGAGCAATTTCGATTTTTCATTTTTCGAATTTTCACCATTTTTAACCGGCCACTGTGGTCGCATGGGAAGTGATAGAGAAACGAGACTTAGTTATTTAGTTAGTTCAATATATGTAGTTTCTGAATATAAAAAGAAATCGGCTCCAGCTCTTAACGTTCGAGCTGCGCAGCGACCACAAAAATGGTCACTTTTCGCTCTGAGCGGACTTTGCGGCGCCGCTGCGGCGCTGTGGCGCACCTGCGGCGCAAAAAAAGTAGCGATTCTTAAATGGCGCATGGGGTACTACCAGACCCTATACCCCTTTAGGTCCGGCCTCCGCTGCAGATTACGTGAAAGAGGCGGAAAGTCAGGACAATACGACCATTAAATAGGAGAAACCGGAAAAAAAACATCGCCGCCATAACCGGTCCGGGGCGTAACTTTTTAACGGTAAGTGATACGGGGCTGAAACTTCACAGACATACTAAACTCGATGTGCTCTACAATTTGCGCATGAAATCTGCGCAGGATTTTGCGCAGCCTCTGCGCAGCTTATTTTACGGTGTCTCCAGGGACTTTTGACACATATTATAGGGGTCGCTGCCGCGACCCCTATGAAAACGTTTTCGTCAATATTTTGAACTTAAATGAACTTGAACAAGTTAGGTCCGTTTGTTTTTTCGTGTAAGTCACGCTTGGGGAAGAGTTTTAGTCGAACTCAGAAACTGAACGATCTGTTCATTTCCAGCCGGCGAAGTTTGGTTTTTCTGAGAGTAGTATTTGTGTTAATGTATATACCTTTTGGACAATTTTTCACTGTCCGGCCCGGCCGGCCACCTGTGCGGCCGGCCAAAAGTGGCCTAAGATAGCCATAAAAGGCCAATTTATGTGTCACGGCTACAGGGCCCAGGGAACAAGCTAGAGAGACGCGGCTTGTTGCATAAGAAACTTTCGGATGGGTAGCGTGTCATAACCGAGGCGATTTTCGATATCTGGCCAGGATCGTTCAGGCGGCCGGCCCGAAGTTGGTCCGGCCAAATGGCCATTTTGGAAAAATTTCTAAGTCCCAACTCCACAGAAAATTGTCAAAAATAGGCCTAAATCACAGGTGGACATGGGAGGGGAAAGGGGGGGGGGAAATTCCCCCCCCCTCGGCGAAGTCGTCCACAAGGGGTTGCAAAATTGCTCCCACAAGGGGTAAGAAAATTGGCCACAAGGGGTAAGAAAATTGCCCAAAAAATAGGTTTCACGACTAAAATTTCCAAACATTTTCCGGCTTCGCCGGACCTTTTTTACTTAAAATCACTATTTTTTGCGAAAAAATCGTCCGAAAATTGCGTTTTTGCTAAAAAATAGCTGTTTTTTGTTAAAAATGGAAAAAATCGCTTAAAAATCGCCTTCAAAGGTACCTCAAAGAAAAATCGCTCTCACAAGGGGTACCCAAATTTGCTTCCACAAGGGTCAGTGAAATTTGGCCTCCCGTTCAGGTATGGCCTAAATATGCTGTTTTGGGCCATATAGTGGGACGCATATAAGGGTTATCGGGGTCGCTGAACACGATGAGCATAGTCGCAGCGCTGTGCGGTGCTGCTATCTTGCTGTACTGTTATGCAGCAACCATAGCACGCTGTCTGTAGACTTACTGTAAACGGCTAAACATATTATATAAACTTGGTGATAATAGTGTCTGTAGTAAGGGGGAACTGTAGCTATGTTAGTTGGTGCACTCTCTAGCTTCCACCGTGCTGTATGTGCTGTCCTAAAACACAGCACCGTCGATAACAAGTTATTCATTTGTCACTGGCATTTTAAATTCGGCATACAGATAGTTTAGGACATGACAAACTATTATGGATAGGTTTCGTATACTTATTACGATGTTACTATATGGTTGCGCTGCAGTAGAGTGCTGCAGAAGTATAGCCATGGGGGGGAAACCCACATTTTCGGATTTTGGCTGGAACTTTTTTATTATAAGGGGTATCTGAGAACTTTATATACCATCGTACTTGGCGTACTTAGAACTTTCTTTTAAGCCTATTTGCGCTTCTCAATGTTGTACCGTTAGAGCGGTATAATGCAAAAAGTAGCGGGGGAAAAACCCAATGGGGGAAAAACCCAAATGGGGGGAAAATAAACCCACCCCTCACAGGTCTTAAAAATTGTTCTATCGCAATTCTGACACTTCCAGTGTAAAATTCAACCCTTTTTTAGTTAGTATGAACCAAAAAACCCGATCTAAGTAGCTTTTTTTGAGATCTCATGTGCCGTTGAAAATGCTGCATCAACTGGCCAGGTTTCATAAAGTTTAACACATAAACATAGGGCAATTTTTGAAAAATGCTAAAAATGATGTAATTTGATAAAACTTATTATTCTATCGTGTAGAGAATGGTTTTTTACGTAGAATTGGCTGTTAAAATCCACAATTGTACCTGTATTGGGTCCTCCAGCAGCGAAATGGCACTTTTAAGGTTTTTAGCCCCTAGCTAGCCAGGTAAGCAAAATTGTCCGAATCTGACCGCATAGGATGACGCAGCGTGCTCGATAGTACCGTGCTATAGTCTCTAATTGTTTCCGTGTTGAGTTGTTAAAAAAATTTTCAAAAAAATTTGGGTGGGTTTTTTCCCCCCAAAGTGGGTTTTTTTCCCCGCCACGTTTGGCAATGTGCCAGACTAACGGTACAGCGGATCGGTCTAATTTTGGCTGTGTGCAAAGAGGAAGAGTTGCCATCATTGCAGATATTTGCAAAACTTTTCTAACCCAACCCAGTCAAAAGTTACATCGGTCCAAACTTTTGCAAAATTTTGGCATGGTTGGACCAAAAAGTAGTTGTCATTTTCAAAATGTCATAAAATGAGCAGGAGTGAACCAAATGACTTGATCTTTGCATACATAGGTAAGAAAGAGTCGCGCTTCCTGCTGCTATGTTTTGGAGCTCATATCTCCAACCCATGACCCAGGAGGCGGGTGGGTTTTTTCCCCCCAAAAAGGGGGTGGGTTTTTTTTCACCCCATGGCTATACAGCACGGCCTATAACTGTTGTTGTTGTTGTTGTTATTGCCGGGCTACTCAGTGAAGAGGCTATATGAGGGCGCTAACCTTTGTCTCTCCCCATCAGTCATAGCTAGTATGACTCTCGCTTCGTCGCCTGAATGCTGTCCCACCATGGGAAGCTGGAGCAGACACCTTCTTGGCCTTTCGGCTCCGGTAGTAAGACATCCATTAACTGCTCATACGCAAGGTAGAGGAGCACAGCATTAGAAATCGTGCCGTATATATAAGCTTCCTTCACTGACAATAAAGTTTCCATCTGGTTGCACTGCAGTAGAGTAAGTACAGCACGGCCTATAACTAGCTACACAAAAGTTGCAATCGTCTGAAAATCTGCAGACACGTGCAGAAGAGCAATTGAAATCGTGCCGTATAAGTTTGTGTCATCGACAGTATAATTTGCATCTGGTTGCGCTGCAGTAGAGTGGCGATTACAACTTTCTAAAATATTCTTATTTGTAGTGGATGAGGGTTTTTTCTGCCAAAATCAAGAAAAATGGAGAAATAGGTATATACTTTTCAAGCTTTTTTGTTCTATGGCTTGGTTGACTGTTACGTAATTATTGGGGGAATTTTCAAAGTTTCATTCATAAAGCTTATGAAAAATGCAATATGGATGACAGTGGGTAATATCATAACGGAGTGGAGCATGCGTACCCGCGAATATGGGTTATTCAGCGAAGCTGGTCCATATTAGTTCGCTTTTAACCTAGTCCTCTGTCCGCTTAAAACATAGTGTCACCCATATTGCACGGGGTATTTTTATCCAAAAATCGGTGGGGGGGCCCCCCCCCCACTAGTGGGGGGGGGAGGTCCAGAAGTGGGGGGGAATAAAATGAGCTAAAATGCCAAAAATACAGTATAAAAAGCCGGTTTTCTACATATACTGCTATAACCAAGCATACAAGTGCACAAAAATTACGTTTTGGCACCAAAATATACGATTTTCGACCAAAAAATTCCGGCGAAGCCGGAAAATGTTGGAAAATTTTGACCAAAAATTTGGCAATTTCTGGGCACCTTGGGGTGAGTGGGGGGAAGCCCAAAAAAGTGGGGGGGGGGACGAGTGGGAGGAAACCCAAAAAGTGGCGGGCCGCCCCCACCCCCTCCCCCAGTAAAAAACCCCAGTTGCATTTTTCATGCTCCATTGGAGCATTTTTATTCTTGTTTATTTCCCGCCGCGCTATAAGCCAACTTTGGAACACCATCATAGTCGACTGGTTTGGCCCCATACCAATGTCTTGGGTATGCTTTTGTAGTAAAGATCGCCCTTTAATTTGCGCTATACCTTGTGCTCCCCGTGGGGGGTGTTTTTCCGTATATACCCCTCTTTGTCGGTGTTTTTTACCCTCCCCGACTAAAATACAAATTTTAAAATTGCATATATATAATATATTATATTTAGGTTTTGAGAAAAATCTTGTTGTTGTTGTTGTTGTTGTTGTTGCTTCCGGCCACCTGACGATCGTCAATCGGCCCGGACCGCCTCCCGCGGAGGCAGGAGTCGGCCGCAGCCCCAAAGATAGGCAATCACAGCTCTGGGGTTTTCCCGAGAAAAATCTTCATACCGATCGATGGAAGGTCCGTTATATGTTTGCATTGCGTTTGATAATATCTGCCATAAAGTTCCTTGAAGAAATTTCCTCCAGGAAAAATCTTCTGAGAGTGAAGTTTTGGCAGTTTTGATGATGTGCCGGTTTTGACCGGCAATTCCCTCCATCCAATTTTCTGACTTTGTAGATGGAAGTTGTCCGCTCTGTGGACGTGATTCGGGCCATTTTCCGGGACACCCTCCCCCTGAAGGACGTCGTCTACGCCTTCGCCTACGGGTCCGGAGTCTATCAACAGGCGGGGCAGACGGCCCAAACCGCCCGACGAAATATGGTCGATTACGTTGTGGCCGTCTCCGATTCCAGGCGCTGGCACGATCTAAATATCCGGCAAAATCGGAGCCACTATTCGGCCGTTCGCTGGGCCGTTCCGACCCGTCTGGCCCAGTTTCAGGACACCTACTCCGCCTTCTGCTACTGCAACACTCTCGTCCCAGTGCCCGCCCATCACTGTCGGATCAAGTACACCGTGATCTCCCTGGATCACCTCCTCCGAGATCTCCTGGACTGGGAGACCCGCCTCTATCTGAGCGGACGCCTTCAGAAACCCGTCCTGAAGGTTCATCGTAACCCGGAGCTCTGGGCCTCGACTGACCTCGCCTCCAGTCTCCGACTTAACCTTCAGTCTGCCCTCCACGCGGCCCTCTTGCTTCTGCCGAGCGATTTTCGATTGAGCGTCTGCTGACCACTCTGGTCCCCCTCTCCTATCAGGGTGATTTCCGGATGGTATTCGGGGAGGATCGGTCCAATACCCAGAAACTGGCCCAGTCCGCCCGGGAGGGACTCCTTCAGATTTCAGATGTATCTCCCTCTCTTGGAAGCCAAGTCGGAGCTCGTCAGCATTCAGCGGTTTCAGGTGGGTGTCCTGTTATTTTTTATCAACTTTGAATTTTTAGCGCTATCTATGCATTTTTCTAAATCTTTTGTTTTTATCTCCTGCTCCGTCTCTGGCCGAAGGAAGGGGGTGCGCAGAAATTAGAACTTTCGGGATGATGCAAATTTTTTGTGAACAACAACCAGTAAATATATTCCGAATTTTACATGAGAAACCACTAAATCAACAAAAACGCCTGGATTTTGCCTAAAAATAGACATTTGAAGAAGTGTTCTATTGCAGTGGTTTATTTCTGTCTGAGATTTGGGTACAAATTGGTCAATTTTCCACTAAGTTTTGTACACTTAGGGCGCGGATGAGTTCTGTGCGAAGGCTATTGAAAAACGTATTCTTCGAGTGGTAGTCCATATATATGATTAAGAGATGCACTGGGGCCTCGGTGGTCAGGCCCAGGTCTCGACCGCGGCCAAAAATTAGCAAAATGATTTCATTTTGACATTTTTTACCAAAATTTGGAAATTTCGAAAGTCAAAAAGTGCTACAAACGTGCTTAAAAAGTCCTTTGTTCTCCCACCGATTTTAATGAAAACAACGATAGTAACGTTTGTATATATATCAGAAAATATTGCAAAATTTCAATTGTCAAGAATATTTTTGAAAATTTTCGACCTCAATTTTTCAGGCCCGGTAGTGGCGGCCCCGGTGCATCTCTGTATGATTAGTCTAGTTTTGAGTGCAACTTACTGGGTTTACTTTAGGCGAAAAAGTGGGGCGAGTGAGGGGAGCCCCCCGCCACTAGGGGGGGGGGAGTGGTCCTGCAGTGGGGATGAATGAATTGGTCTAAAAATGCCAAAGATACAGTAGCCTGTTTTCTACATGTATATACTGCTACAACTAAGCTTAAGAGTGCTCAAACATTAAGTTTGAGCGCCAACAGATACGATTTTTGACCAAACAATTCCGCAAAAGACAGAAAATTTTAGCAAAATTTTGACAAAAAAATCCTTAAAATTTGGCATTTTCTGGGCACCTTGTAGTGAGTGGGGGAAGCCCAAAAAAGTGGGGGGTCGCCCCCCCACTAAAGTAAACCCAGGCTTAGAGAACTGAAACATGTCTGTTTCGATTTTAAAATTCTGTTAATCTTCAGTGCTTGTGCGGTTCCTGCTTTTTTTGCACGCCTTCGTTTTTTCTACTTTAGCTCAAACTTTCCTGCCATGTTTTTGCCCTTCATTTTCGTTTGCGTGTCGTGCAATGAAAAGGTCAGTGCAAAGTTTGCTGTCCTTACGATGCGACCTTGGGGAAATTGATAACTCGGCGTTAACTTCAACCATTTGCAGCACACTTAATTTGACACGTATAGTTTATTTCGTTGAACCCGTTGATTAAATTGGTATGTGCTCTGCCTCGGTTCATTTGGTTACTTTTGGGCACGGATAATCAAAATCTGACATTGTCACTTCAGACCAAGGATACGTAGCCTGGTTGGCTGGCCCTGGTTTATCGACGGGTCTTTAGTAGCCTCTTTCTCAATCCATTAATTGAGAAAGCTTTGTGGCAGAGTGGCATGTGCACCACCGTTCATTGGAACTGCAACTCTGTCATGGTGTACAGCAAGAACATTGTTGTGTGAAAGGTTGAAATCAAGATTGTACGATGTGAAGAAAAGTGTCCAGGGCGGGGATCGAACAACCGAGATTTGGATTAAGAGTAGAACGCTCTACCACTTGCGCCACTTCCCCGGACAGCGAGACTGGATAATTACACTTAATTCAACCTTTCTAAGTTTTCTGATATTTAACAGTTGGCTTAAGTTTTTTATACATCGTTTACTTTTCTTTTCTTCATGTTTGTTTGTTGGTTTTAGATCTTCCAAGACCTGAGTCCGGCCGCAGTCCACCACCATCTGGAGCTCCTGCCTCGGTCGGTCCTCTGGGGTCTCCAGACCGCCTGGAATCGGCACCATCGACGGACCTCCGACTCTGAGGAGATCCTCTTCGCCCTGGCTCGCCATCGGGACTCCCCGCTCCTTCTGGCCGCGACCCTCCGGGACATCGTATGGCGCTCCAGTACTGTCACCCAGACCCTCAAGAATGCCGTGACGGCCAGTCTCCAGCGCTCCTGGCTCTACGAGGCTCAGAGGGTCTGGAAGTGGATCAAATCCAAGCATCCCATGATTTCCTCGTCTTCTTCTTCTTCGACTTCTACGAAGTCTTGAGATGAAGAAAATAATTAGTTGAAATAAAGCTTTGTTTTTTTCTGTTTTTCTGAATGTGTTGTTGTAATGTTTCGTTTGATAGTTTTGTTTATATTTTGTTATTTTTATTAAGTTCAATGTTATTAAAGTAGGCTTTGTGTCGAATAGGTTAGGTTTAAGTGAAATGTAGCTCAGCTAATGGCGTCCGCGCACAAAGATGGCTGTGTTCTCGTAAAAGAAGGTTTACTCAATGGTGGCAGAATTCTAAAAGGAATAGTAACCTCAGCGAATCAAAATCGAATCCAAGTCGTCTTCTAGACTCTAGACCTATTGTTTTCGTTAGGCAGTGTCCATGTGGTGTGTCAGCCCAGTACAGGCGCAGTGGGCCGGCCACCTGGTGACAATTTTTCGGTCGATCCTCAAACTGGCTACTACATGTCTTGAAGCTATATTTATTCTGTTTTGGATAGCCGGCGAAAACCACTACCGGCCTGCGTTGCCAGCACGAAAAATTTGGCCCGGCGAACAAAACTAACTATGAGAGAGATTGAGATTGTGGTTTTTATTCGAGACTGCTGACCTCCTTTCCCAGTTTTATGAATAAGTTTTCCTGAGATGTGGTACATTGTGGGGGGAACAAGTCTGTTTCCTTTGCTGCTCTAGCTTGTATTGTCGAGCTAGAAGATTAAAGCTAAGGCAGGAACACTACACGATTCAAATAAGCCCGCAAAAGTGATTGTAGTGATGTTTCAGTCCAAACCAAGTCGATGTACGGTTATCGGACCAAATCTGACAAATGTTCGCTGTCACACTCAAAGCAATCAGCGTTGTCTGCCAACGCAAGTTCCCCCCGCATACATATAGTGACTAGGGTCTTCTCAAGAAAGGGTAGAAAGAATACAATTAAAATTAACTCAATCGTTCTCCTGACAGTTAAAAGCGAAAAAGTAAAGCTTGAGTGGAGCAAAAATGGTTAACTTTAACTCTGCTCTATCCTTTCTTGAAAATTCCTTAAGATGGTTAAAACCTAGTAAGCCTTGCTCGGTGAGCCAGGAGAGAAAACAAGGCTGCAGAACAAGGATTGAAGGGGGTTGGTCGAGCCTAAAGATTGGATAGTAGGAAAGCCAGCTTTACAAAATTAGAATAATCTGTGAGATATTATACCATAGTACACGTTAGTATAAATACTATAGTTTCTGAAACAATAATCAGAATAAAGCCCTTAATTTGAATCTGAATCTGAAAGCTACTTTCCCCCAACGTATTAGCCACCATATCAAAGTACAAAAAATTAGGGTGGGCAACAATATATCATATGCATCGTTTTTGGCTGCGTCTATTTTGATCAGTCAGAATCGTATTAGTCAGAGTTTCATTAGTCAGAATCTCATTAGTCAGAATTTCGTAAGTTAGAATTTTGTTTTCCTGGTTTCTTCAAAATTTTGCACGTTGCTGCACAATCTTAGGACCTTTCCCGATAAAGTAGAATAGAGTAGAGCTAAAATTAACTCTTGTAGCTCTTAACTCTTCCCCAAAAAGAACCTTGATGATTTGCGCTATACC
Source organism: Trissonchulus latispiculum (assembly GCA_030248195.1). Classification (NCBI taxonomy): domain Eukaryota; kingdom Metazoa; phylum Nematoda; class Enoplea; order Enoplida; family Ironidae; genus Trissonchulus; species Trissonchulus latispiculum. The sequence continues at coordinate 77,395 of JASAND010006124.1, read as the reverse complement.
AAGAATACACAATCCAACTGTTTTTATGTACACTTGGCCATTCTGATCCTTTTAGGATTCGAACGAAACAGTCTATCGTCATTTCCTGTCGGTAAGATGTAGGAAGGTGTAGGCGGAACCAACCCAGTTGTTGGGGAAGGGGAACCCTTTCGAAAAGTTTGCGCGTTGCTGGTGGTAGAGCCAAGATATATATCTGTGTCTACTAGAGGCCATTTTATAAAATTATCATCAAGATCAGATCAAGATCAATAAGAAAATTTGTAATGAAGCGATCAAAGTCGGGCTCCAATTTTGCTCCAATTAGATTCTGTTTCGCTTTGGTCTGACAAGACTCTGACTCTGGGTGACAACCGCTTCGAGTACACTGAAGGTCGGCTCGTTTACTGGGAACAGTAAACTTAGGCACTGGATCCTCAAAAGGTGGTGTATCCAAAATTGAGGATTCCTTGCAGCCAACTTGGATAGGGGTCCTTGTCGTGAGTCCGTTTGCGGTGGCAGGGGTTCAATTGACAAGAGCAGCGAGCTGGGTCGACACTTGCCTTCCAAAAGATTGATCTGATCAGTTCAGTAACAATGAACTCTGTTAGATAGATCTCGATTGACAAATCAAGATCAATTATTAGGCAATGATGTCTTCTCTGCAGAGATCACAGATCAGGGGTCCAGCTGTGATCACTTACTTGTCCAGGGGTCGAATCCGGCTCCAATGTCTTGATCAGGATTTTATGCCTCAGCTCACAGGTCTGACTACAGAGCACTGCAGTTTATTAATAACAATAATGAGACAAGTTATAATAATAATAATAGAAATGAGTGCGGGTGCAAGTAAAGCTACAGACAATAAGCGTTGCAAAATACAATACAATTCAATGATTATATGCAAACAGTATAACAGTTTGCCAGAGTTGCCAGTACTCGATTACTAAACCAACATGTTTGATGATTAACTAAAGTTTGACCGAAAATTCTTGGAACCGAACTGTGAGCGCTTGTCCTGAGTTAACCTATAAAGTTACCCTATATAAAGTATATATTTGTAGAAACCTCAGGAGGAGGAGAATCCGTTAAAACCATCATATCCGGTTTATATCCGGTTACCGGATGCCAAATCGATAAAAACGCTTCAGATTCGGAAAGAGAATGCTAATTAAGTCATACTCTAGCATATTGGTCCTTGGCCCAAGACATCTGTAATGAAAAGGCTTTCATTAATGGTCCAAAGTTGGTTGAAATTACTTATCAAGTTAATTACGTGAAGGAATGTGCTGAGTCCCAGTCAATTGGAGATTATTACGTTTCACATGTTTCATCATATTTGCCAGAATCAACTGTCCAAGTTCATATTTGTGTAGATATTTTGTATCTGAAAGAAAATATCAGAGTTGCCAGACTAAAACCAACCATTAATATACCGGTCTTTACCCTAAAGGTTAAATTAATAGCAGTACGCAAGCATGGAATTAATAACTAAGCCAAAAAAATCTTGATCAGAGTGAATTGGCAGGAGATCTAGTTGAAGAGTGGCTACTCTTCTTTGATCTGGAATTGGTCCGGGATGGGACCTTTTCATTTTTATTCTCATCCATGGCAGTTAAGAAATCTAGGTCAAAGCAATTTTAGTTCTTAATTGCAGAAAACAATCGCGCAAATTCGTGTTTATGATTGTAGAAATTTTCTAAAGTGCAGTTTCAAGGCCATAAAGCGCCCAAATATTGGAAGATAGTCATCAAGGTAGGTTTAAAATAGTTATTTAGGTAGTTATGTAATGTAAAACGAACTTACTATCTGTTAGGCAGTGTTTATATTCATTAATTGGTAGTAATTAGACTTTAATTAGTTAATATTTTTAATTTTTACCGAGAAAACAACTTAGGCTCATTGGAAAGGCAATTTTCTCCTGATTCCAAAAATGTAATCCCCACCTTTCAACTCCAAAAAATGAGTGAGTTATTAACAAAAATGTTTTAGTAAGATTACCTTTCATTTCGTAATCTTACCTCTTTAAAAGGTTTACCTCAAAACTTGGTACCCACCCACCTTTGTGTTAACTTTGGAAACTCCCTTTTTCATTGTCTGGGAAGCCGTCTGTTTCCCAGACAGCGTAGTAGTGGGAGCACTACTACGTCCATTCATTCTCTCTACGTGAGGCTTGTCCTCACTTGAACTTTTGTTTGGGCCAAGAGGCCAGGAGAGAATTGCCTCTCCAAAAGAAAGTTAGTACACACTTTTTGTGTACATAGGTAGGTTTGGAGGGGGCTTAGCTTCCTCCCTAATAATTTAAAATTAAGGAAAATTGCTAGGAATAGGTAATAACATACGTAGAATTAGAAACTGCAATTAGTTGTAGCTAGAAAATTACGTACGAATTTTTATGCACATTTTTAGGCAATTGCTCCCTACTTCCTCGGTCAAGCGAGGACACTGAGTTTTTGGCAATAGGGAACAATTGCTGCTAAGGTTGCTGTGTTGGCTTCTCTTGTTTGTGGCCAAATGTTTACCTGAAATTTCAAAGTAGGGGCCCAGGACAAGAGAAGCCAAAGAAAATTAAGAAATTGAAAATAGACATATAAATTGTGCCCAAAGATGGCACTTAAAATTATTTTTCCCATAATCGGCCGGGATTGGCCAGATTTTTAAGCCCCATTTCAGCCGAATTCATGAAAGTTGAAAATTAGGTCCGAAACCTCCCCCTTTGGTTGCATTTACATGTTAACCAAAATTTTATAAAATTCTAGAAACTTTCGGACCTCGAAATTAATCAGAAAAGTGGTCAGCTGATGGCAATATATCGCCATTATCGTTAATCTTCCCCTGGCTAACCACCAGGCTCAAAAAGAGCCTGGATTCTGCAATGATAAAGGTGGCAAGCTTCTAGAAAGTTCTAGAACTTTCTAGAAGCTTTGCCTTAAATTCAAAGCTTTGCCGACGGAATTGTGCTGTCACTGGGCTGTCAGAGAGCTTAAAATCTCATCTCAAAATCTCAAAATCTCAAATCTCAAATCTCAGAGATCTCAAAATTTTAGACTCACTCAGTGTTCGCTGAGGGCCGACCGAGAGCGGTCGGCCAAATTTTGTTGTTTGGCTGTGCATCTCTATAGTGGGCTGTGGCTTTGCCGCACCTGAGATTGCACGCCTTCCTCAACATTTAGGAAAAAACCTAGGGACTTTTCTGGCCCTCGGGCCAGAAAAGGTATTAAGCTCAAACCCGCGAACACTAACAAACTGAGGAGCCTTTGGGTCTTCTATACCCGGCTCAAAATTCGCTGACTAGGTCTAAAAAGAATGTAGGAATTTTGCATTGTCGGCCTTCGGGCCTATTTTTTTATATTATGTAATTTTTGGCCTTAGGGCCCCTTTTTCCTTTTATGCGGCCAATTGGCCAACTTTTTTATTATTCCAAGCCACGGTCCTAGAGGCCAGTTTTGTATTTTGAAGAAGGCCCTCGTGGCTATGGGGATTTTGTAGCTTACGGGATTTGAGTGGGGACCTCACCTTTTGAACCTGAGATAGAGAGTCCCTTAATTACGACCCTAAATTTTATTAAGCTAACTATAAGAATCTTTTCACCCCACAGCCGGCAACTAGGTGTTGCCGGCCATATTCTGCAATGAAGGCGCTCCAGATTTAAAAGTCACTGTTCTCGTAATTGTTTTATTTTAGCGTTAGGTCGGCTTTGAAATTATTAGGTGTTTAAAATGTAGGTTATTTTAAATCGAGTCTAAAACTCTGAGTCTTTACGTCATCTTGTTGATTATTAATTTCAAGTTTTGGGGAGGAATGGCCGGCTTCCTCCGATCAGTAAATTAAAATATGTTTTTCGTAGTTTTGTTAATAATAATTGCTTAGCAATTATTATTCACTTAGGCTTTCACAAAGTTCTAATCAAGTTTCTTTTAAATGAGGAAAACATTAGATTTTCCTAAAATTCGAGTTGCCAAGTTTCAAAAGTTCCCCTAAAAGTTCATATTAATTAAAACAGCAACATTAATGAGAAAATTACGGAAATGTGCATAAACCGGTAGTTTAGGGAAGTACTAGATTAGAAATAGGAAAAGTTAGTAGTTAGGATTGTTTAATATGATTAATAATTGTAACATTATATTTAGAGATTATGTTTTATATCAGGGATTTAGGAGGTATTCGTTAAGAAAGTGTGTGAAAGTGTGTGTGAACGTTTACCTTGTGTGTGTGTGTGTAACTGAGATTAAGACATTAGGCAGGATAAGGGTGGATCTGATTAGCAGGCACCCAGATATTAGCAATACAGTACGTAGGTATGAATGTTGTATGAATGTCGTATAAGTGTGCCAGCAGTGGCACAGTGTAAATATTGCGCAAGTGTGCCTGCAGTGGCACAGTGTGAATGTTGTACGAATGTCGTATAAGTGTGCCAGCAGTGGCACAGTGTGAATGCTGTACAAATGTTGCGTAAGTGTGCCAGCAGTGGCACGGTGTGAATGTTGTATAAATGTTGCGCAAGTGTGCCAGCAGTGGCACAGTGTGAATGTTGTACGAATGTCGTATAAGTGTGCCAGCAGTGGCACAGTGTGAAGGTTCTACGAATGTCGTATAAGTGTGCCAGCAGTGGCACAGTGTGAATGCTGTACAAATGTTGTATAAGTGTGCTTGCAGTAGCAAAGTGTGAATGTTGTATGAATGTCGTATAAGTGTGCCAGCAGTGGCACAGTGTGAATGTTGTATGAATGTTGCATAAGTGTGCCAACAGTGGTTCAGTGCGAGTGTGGTGTGAATGTGATACTGATGACTAAATGCGAGTGTGAAACAGAAGTTGTGGATGTGTATGTTTGATGGCATTGTGCCCCATGTGAGCTCCCGTGGGATTATGGGCATTGGGGAAGCACAAGTGGCCGTTCAAACTCAGGTAGTAGGCAGGAAAGTCATACAATCAGGAGCCGAAAATAAATTATCAAAGTGTGCAAGTGTGATTGAGTGAAGTGTCGGCATGAATGAGGTTCGAATGTGCATAATAGAGACATAAAAACAGAAATATGCAAATGAGGTAATAATCCTGGGCCTAGGGTCACGGGGACCTCGGATTAGGTCATAAACATCAGGCATTGTTCAGAGAGTCCTCGATTCGCCCGCGTAGGCAACTCCATGTAATTGGGCGGGCGAATCGCAATAAAAGGACACAGCACTTAATCGAATTACTTGACGATGCTCTCATTTCGCTGGAAATTCAAATCTCCTGTACTTTCGGTCAAAACTATCTAGGAATACGTAAGGAATTAGTTAGGTAAACATTGTTATTAATTGTTGTAATTGTGATGTTCTCTGCCTGAAAGGTACGATTATTATTGTTCTTGTCTGCCATGGGTAATGCTGTAGTTTTCATGCCCACCAAAAGTGAGGGTTCCAAAATCGCCAACTGGGAACAGCATTACATTTAACGGCTCAGTGCCCGTCAGGTTTAATTGCCAAAAATGGTCTCAAAATCAATAAAATGGGCTCGATTGGCTGTTTCGATTATGGGTTTTGGTTGATGATTCGAGTCATTGAGATTAAATAGGCAATTGCCCAGCATCTTGAACGGCAGCATGCAGGAAACGATAATAACCCCGAAATGATAAATGTATTACTTAGTTACGTACGATTAGCAGTTAGTATGTATTAGACTATCTTCCAATAACAGTAAAACTGGCGTTTATGCACAAGTTCCCTGTTTAATACTGAAATTACAGTTTTGAATCAATCTATGCAGGAAATGGGTATTCCCTGCAGTTTGGGACCAGAAATAGTCCTAAACTAACCAAAACCACATTTATGGTGTCATTTCTGTGCAATAGCTGAATCATGAACGTAACCATCAATTTGATCTAAATATTGGGCTCTTGCTTGTAATCAGAGATCCAGAATTACTTGAACTCAGTTGTTATAACTCTAGGCAGTACAGAAGCAGAATGTATGTTACAGAAACGTGTTTAACTACGATTTCCTGCGCAATAGTGCAGGAAATTGCCCGAAATATTACATTCTGCAAACTTGGTCTTTACAGTCAGAGATAACATAAAAGCCTTCGAAATTTCACACTAAAATTAGCGAGTTTTAAGCGTTTCAACAATTTCAAGATGACAAATTCATGCTTAAAATCTGAAAGCCAAAAAAGTGAATAATGGTTGCTGGGTTCGATTCCCGCACCATAACTGTGTAACTAATGGGTTTTAACCCATTTGATTCAGGTGCGTGCGAATGGAAGTCTCTTGCCTGGAGAAGTCAAAGCCGTATCTGATCAGTATCCAGTAGATTAATTTAGTGGAGAGCGTTGCCTCTGGATTGTCAGTTGATAATTAGTTGGATCATTGTCATTGGATATACTTTGGACCCTACACTGTAGGTACTTTGGTTGATTTAGGACGACCCTGAGTTTTGAGGCAGAGACAGTTGAACCAGCACCGGGATCATTGGGTGGAATCTAAAACCTATTTGGTGACTAAAATTGGAACATTGATAGTGAACCAGTTTGTAGGTTCAAATCTAGACCGTTCATTTTACGAATTCCGAAACTTTATCTTATTTGTCCTAAAAATGATGATTTCTATCTTCTCTAATCTAATGGGAGTGGGTACTCCCAATGCTCTGCTTTAAAGTTCATTGGTTCTTTTGTCATCAGAAGCTGATAGCGAAGAAGAGTCAGAAAACAGATCTACACAAATTTGAACTTTAATTTAATTGTTAATTTTAAACGGTCATCTCCCGGTATCTCCCCCACCTCTCCCCAGTCTTGTATTGCCTGATCCTCTTGCAAAGGAGTTGATCTGCAGGAACCCATCCGATAGCAATCTCTAAAGTGGGCTGTGGAGTCCTTGTGACTATATTACAGCAACTGGGAGCTCACCCAAGGTCCGAGCCCACCCTCAATTGTATTATTATTATTAATTATTATCATTATTGATTAATATTGGTTTTTAGTCCTTTGGTACTGTAAAGGACAGATAAAGAGAGTGCACCAGCATAACACGCACATAAAGCATATAGGACACCAGTAGTTGAAGTGAGTTAGGTTATAGCACCGGATTACAGTCGGAATAAAGAAATTACAATAACCTGAAGAAGAGTCTGGTCCTTGACTGAACTTGTGTAATTTAATATACCTTTGGGGTAAAGCTAATCTAGCAATTAAACAAATCCGTCCCTATAGAGAGTCTGGCAACTCTGGTCTATTGGCTGTCAATAGTAATTGTCAATATACTTGCATCTGGTACTTCATTATATTATACAGTGTATTTAATATTATTATAATCATTGTTATTATAGCCAGTAATCAGTTTGTCAGTAATTGTCGTAAGTAGATTAAACAGAGTGCAGTGTTTACGCAAGACTGTGGACCAGTGACTTACAGATCCGGTTGCGATCTTCCATATAAACAGTAAGTTTTCCCTCAGACCTCGGCAAGAGATCTGACTAGAACCTCTCATAGAAGAGAAGACCTAAGTTTGTGCCTCTGATCTGTGTGTCAAGGCCCTCTATTTGATTTCGGCAGTGAACAAATAGAGCGAGAATCGACCCCTCTCGCCGTTCTCTGTTGACTACAGACTAAACGAACTCACAGCAGTACCCCTGATCAGGTTGGCTGTAGAGATCCCCGATTTTGGCAAACTACCTTTCGGGAATCTGGTACATAAGTTTGTCTACCCAGGCAAACGTGCTGACCTTCTGTGTAACCGGAACTCGTCTGACCTAAGTGAGTAAAGTAAGCCAACACGGTTTCATAACAAGTTAAGCCAAATCAATTATTTTGGAAGCGAAAGAAATTTCCTCGTCAGTCAGTTCACTACACATCCCCGAAAATCCGGTCATGTCCGGTAACCGGATGTCTAGGTCACAAAAACTGTACAGCAAGATGCGTAGGTCGTACAGTTTCGCTGATTAAATTTTTGGATTAGAGGGTCGAAATTAGTTTATATACGAAGTTTTGTCCAATTTGGACCAAAATTACGTGTGTCTCCTTGACACCCCCACTTAATGATCCATTTGTAAAAATGATTGATCCAGACGCAGCATGAGATGGAGTGAATGATCCAGCAATTATTTTCATTGATCCACCTGTCAATTTTGCACAAATACCGCTTTTATATGTGGTTCGCCAAATACCATTTTGCGAACCAACTTAATGATCCAACTGCGGGAGTCACATCATTTGAAAGAGAATTTTCTGTTTTCAATGATCCACAAACCCAAAAAATACGAAAGTGCTTAGAAAAAATTTAATTTCAATCTAAAAAGTTAAAACTTTCCAGGGATTTAACAGAAAATGATTGCCTCCAACCTCATTAGTGTGCTTGCTGTCCGCTCACCGTAATCTGATCGGTTTGATTACAAAACTCTGACACAACCAATTCTTTTAATTTCTGTTACTTTATGTTAATTTTGTTTGATAAGCTCAATATAGTTTCCGCTAATTGTTTAAGGTTTCAAAATGAGCGAAAATGCAGAGCAAAATTTCAAATTTTGCACATATAAAATTTTGAATGTCTGACTTGCCGTCCGCTCACCGACAACGGGCAGGGTCGGGCGCAAATGACAAAATTTTATATTCTTTTATTATCAGTGTTGATAAAGGTTTTCGACGTCGCTGAACACGAATACTTAGTTCTTTTGGCAAGTGAAACTTTGTTTCGTAAATCAGTGGTAGCTTTCATTATGATTACGTAACTGTAGCAATGCCTTTCAACTTAGTTTACCTGGTTATTCAGGGCGAAACAAAGTTTTACTTGCCAAAAGAACTAAATATTCGTGTTCAGCGACGTCGAAAACCTTTATCAACACTGATAATAAAAGAATATAAAATTTTGTCATTTGCGCCCGACCCTGCCCGTTGTCGGTGAGCGGACGGCAAGTCAGACATTCAAAATTTTATATGTGCAAAATTTGAAATTTTGCTCTGCATTTTCGCTCATTTTGAAACAATAAACAATTAGCGGAAACTATATTGAGCTACATCAAACAAAATTAACATAAAGTAACAGAAACTAAAAGAATTGGTTGTGTCATAATTTTGTAATCAAACCGATCAGATTACGGTGAGCGGACAGCAAGCACACTAATGAGGTTGGAGGCAAGCATTTTCTGTTAAATCCCTGGAAAGTGTTAACTTTTTAAATTGAAATTAAATTTTTTCTAAGCACTTTCGTATTTTTTGGGTTTGTGGATCATTGAAAACAGAAAATTCTCTTTCAAATGATGTGACTCCCGCAGTTGGTTGGATCATTAAGTTGGTTCGCAAAATGGTATTTGGCGAACCACATATAAAAGCGGTATTTGTGCAAATTGATATGTGGATCAATAAAAATAATTGCTGGATCATTCACTCCATCTCATGCTGCGTCTGGATCAATCATTTTTACAAATGGATCATTAAGTGGGGGTGTCAAGGAGACACACGTACCAAAATTGCGTGATTTATGGTCGTATCCGGTACGAAAATACCGGAAAAATCGGTTCTTCCGGTCTGGTGCTCGGAATCGCGGATAAAAATGTTAGTTTTTGTCAAAATGAATATATGGGAGGCTACTTTCATTTTACCGGTGTCAAAGTAATCGAATATCCTGTCGATTTCGGGTTCTGAGCTTTGAAATTTGAGATTTCATGGGGTATTATCTCAGTACCCGGCTGGTCCGGAAGTCAAATTATTTCATTAAAATGACATTTTGTCTATTCCTAACAAGCATCAACCTCAAATTACTTCATATCTGCTGTAGTTTTTGAATGATAGCGTTTTAAAAACATGTTGATTTTGCTTGTTTTGTCTAATTGTTATACCGGATATGAGATTTGATCCCATACGCTTAGCTTTGTCGCACGCAATATAACTTATTTTTAAACCATTTTTCATTTCCCGCTTTTTTCGCACCGGATACGACCATAAATCACGCAATTTTGGTCCAAATTGGACAAAACTTCGTATATAGACTAATTTCGACCCGCTGAATCCAAAAATTCAATCAGTGAAACTGTACGACCTACCCATCTTGTTGTACAGTTTTTGTGACCTAGACATCCGGTTTCCGGACACAGACCGGACGTGACCGGATTTTCGGAGATGTCTTGGGCCAAGGACCAATATGCTGGAGTATGACTTAGTTAGCATTCTTTTTCCGAATCAGAAGCGTTTTTATCGATTTGGCATCCGGTAACCGGATATATTCCGGATATGACGGTTTTAACGGATTCTCCTCCTCCTGAGGTTTCTAAAAATACTTTATATAACTTTAAAGGCTAACTTTAAAGATTAACTCAGGACAAGCGCTCCAGTTCGGTTCCAAGAATGTTTGGTCAGACTTTAGTTTTAGGGACAAGAGTAGTAGGAAATTGCAGGAGCTGGCCCCTTAGCCTCAGCTATATCCCCTTAATCTCCTTAATCCGCCCCGCTGAGGGGCCAGCTCCCGCAATTTGTTTTGGAGGTAGTAGGATTATTTCAACTACTTCATTTTGGCTTTGGGATTAATCCCCTAGGTCTAGGGAAACATAGTAAGCTCCTACCTAGCTATCTAGAAAGATTTTTGCTGTTTGCTTTCACGCCGCTGAGGGGCCAGCTCCCGCAATTTCGTTTTTGGGGCATTGGGATTTATCCAGCAAGGGTTTGGGATTATTCCGCAGCTCCCCAAGTTAACTGGATTAGGGTTAGATTAATCCCTTCTCCAGGATCCCAGGATTAACCAGAGGAATATCCGCAGCTCTCAAATTTGTTTGGCATAAAGGATAAATTTAAATTTAAATTTTAAAGGATAAAGTTGGCATTTTATAAAAATAATAAATACAACGAGTAATACCTGTAAAGATATATTAAAATGGACAGTTTCAAGCTGAAAATCATCATTGCTATATTTAGTATAGTACAGGTTACAATAGTGTCAATCGGATTCAGCTGTTTTTGTGAATGCAGTTATAAAAAACCTAATGCGACAGTAGAATTGCCTGCAGAACAATTTCATCCAATTACTATTGAGTTGCTGCCAAATGGTGCAGTAGGACTAGTTCAAGGTAAACGGCGGAGAAACACTTCATCGAAGCAGTTTAGCAAAATGCAGAGTTTTATAAAGTTTTGTGTTACGAATGATACAAGGTGCAATATGAAGCGTTCAACCAAGTTGATGTGCCCCTTTGTAGCAAACAGTCACAACCTAACATTATGTTTTGCTGACGACAAACAAATAATGTATGCAGAAATAGGAAGTATTTATCTGACGAGAACAGATGTACTTAAAATATATGAAGTCTAGCGATGACTAATGAAACCTAGCTGAATGATACTGCAACGGTTAGTTAAACTCGTTAAATTTACACACAGAAAATATTTATCGCTGTCAGTATGGTTAGTAAGTGTACGTTTTGCAACTTGGAATTTACCGATATTAGGAAACGGCGCAAACATGTTAGGAAGACCCACGCTAACAGACTATCCAGAACTTGTTGCGGTACTACCTTTAAAACAATGCGTGAGAAGAGAAAACATGACAACACTGATCACTGGATATCACCCCTGAAACTAGTCAGAACTGATAGTCAAACTGTTTTTGGTACTCAGTTCTCCAAAGACATTTCTGACGACACTTATTCTGTAGATGCTAACCACCACCCCTTAAGTAACTCATACAGCTGCAATTTTTCTTACGGTGGATATGTCTACAGATCTGTCGAACAGTTCTATCAGTCAGAGAAAGCAAAATATTTCGAAGATTGGAAATCTTTTGGCGATATTATTAATGCGTGGACTGCAAAATATGTCAAAGAAAGAGGGATGAACGTAATCGGTTACAACGAGACAGAATGGATGATGGTTGCAGAAAGAATTATGGAGCGTGGAGTTCGAGAAAAGATAAGACAAAATATTCAAATGGAAGAAGCGTTGCTACGTAGTGGTACCAAGAAAATAGTGGTACTAAATGAACATGATAAATTTTGGTCGTGCGGTGCCGGAAATGTTAAAGACTGTGCTGGTGAAGGACAAAATAAGCTAGGAACTATATTAGAAAAGATTAGAGATGAACTTATGAAAGAAGTGTGTGTTTAGTTGATTTGTTATGTTATGACTGTTGATGCAGAAAATCAATAAATGTATGCAGTGTTAGATTAATGCAATCATGGCACATAGTTTAGGTAAGGCTACATTAGGGAACCAACCACCTAACGTAATTCATACTCCGTTCTTAAAGTTACAACATCCATTCACATGTATAGTTGCTGCGCCAACTAAGGCCGGTAAAACGACATTTGTCTCCAAGTTAATAAATTTTTCTGAACAAATGATTGACCCACCTCCGCAAAGAATAATATGGTGTTATTCTGAATGGCAATCAGCTTACGAAGATATGATACAAGTAGAATTTTTTCAAGGTATTCCTGATACCAAGGACTTAAAGACTGGGATACCTACACTTATTGTGTTTGATGATCTAATGACAGAAGTTCAAAACAAATCAAAGCTAATTGAATTGTTTACCCGAGGGTGTCACCATTGGTCATGCAGTGTAATTCACATTACGCAAGATATATTCTTTGACAAAAAAAGAACGAGTCGTATCAATGCTCAATACATTGTTCTAATGAAAAATCCTGCCGATAAGTTAACTCCTGTGAACATAGCAAAACAAATGTTTCCTGGTCGGGTTGAAGGCTTCATGAAAGCGTTTAATCACGCTACAAATAAACCACATGGATATTTGTTAATAGATTTAGATCAGAATACGCCCGAAGAATATAGACTTAGAAGTACCATATTTCCAGATGAGCCCAACGGTGTTTATAAATTAAAAAATACATAAAAGAGACGAGAAAACATGAAATCTTCCCAATATAATGGCCAAGCGTTTCGAAAAGAATTCTGATTTCCTCAGAGTGTTGTGCAAGTGTAATTCGAAGCAGAGATCTGGTATCATAGAAAACTCAAGTGCGGAGTTAATAAAAACTATATGTGATTGTGTTGAAAATGTCCTGTCGAGCAATGTGCAGTTGCCAGAAAAAGATATAAAGCGACTTAAACGTCACAGAAAAATACTGCGGCAGCTGAGAGATAAGAATATAAACATAACAAAGAAAAAGAAACTCATCGTCCAACGTGGTGGATTTTTACCTGCGTTACTAGCACCTTTGCTGGGGGTTGTTGGTGGACTTGTTACTGATTTGGTACTGAAAAGGTGATGAAGTGTTCTATACTGGTTAGACCGGACTATTTTGAAAAACACGAAAAGGAAGTGGAAATGGATCTAAAACATTCAATGAAAAAGCGTAAATTTCCAGATGATGTCAAACTTGCCATGTACAGGCAAAATAACTATCATAGACGTCTGCTTAAGGAAAAAGGCCAAGAGATTCGTGTGAAGCACCCAAACATTGAAGAAAGCAAACTTGAACCATCACAAACTATGCTAAACCCAATGATTGAGGCATTGCCCAAAAGATTGCAACCGATAGCAGAAAATTTGCTGGATCATCTACAAGCAGTGACAGATTTCAAAGTTAATGAAAAGGGGGAGATTTCGTATAAGGGGAAGGATGCTCCTGGATCTCGAATTACAGATCTTATACACGATTTTGTAAGGAATCGTCCAACCAAAAGTCCTGCCGTCGGATTTCATCTATTTACTGAGGTATTGCGTGATACTAATGTTCCTAGAGAATTCATTGGTAATCCTGCGCGATGGCAATTAATAAAAGATCCCTATGTTACCCCAAGAAGACCAGCTTCTCAGCGAATTGAAGCACTACGTACAAGACACCTACAGTCTGGAACAGGATTAGCCCTGAAAACATTGAAATGGAAGACACTTTAAGTTACTATTTTTATGATCCGAATAGTCCGGTTGCGTATTCAGGTGAACGTACATTGTACAGTTATGTGAAAAATAAAATTAATGGTCTTAAGCTTACGGATATTAAGAAGTGGTTAAAAAAGCAACACACTTACACCATACATAAACCTATTCGCCGTAGATATCCCCGACGTCGTTATTTCGTTGACAACATTGATAAGTTGTGGCAGGTCGATCTTGCGGATATGGCCAGAATTGCTGACGACAACGATGGTAACAGATTTTTGCTAACTTGCATTGACGTATTTTCAAAATATGCGTGGGTAGTTCCTGTTAAGTCGAAAAGTGGAAAGGATATTTTTAGTGCATTTAAGGAAATATTAAAGTCCAATAGGAGTCCTGAAATGCTACAGTCAGATAGAGGAAAAGAGTTTCAGAATGCACAATTTCAGAACCTACTCAAAGCCAACAATATTCACTATTATACGTGCGATAATCCAGATATCAAGTGCAGCATTGTTGAACGATTTAATAGGACAATAAAGGCGAAACTTTGGAAGTATTTTACAAAGTCGAGAACCTATAGATATGTGGATGTATTACAAAAGTTTGTAGACGGATATAACCAAAGCAAACACAGAAGTATTGGAATGACTCCTATGGACGCATCTAATCCAAATAATCACTATGACGTGTACAGCAAACTGTATCCGGACCAACCTGTGCCACGGTCAAAACTTAGAGTAGGAGACATTGTTAGAATAAGCAAAGCGAAAGGAATATTCGAGAAAGGGTATTTACCAAATTGGTCCGAAGAGCTATTTAAAATTGTAAAGGTAACGTCTAATGCATACCCTGTCATGTATCAGCTAACTGATTTGCAGGATGAACCAATACAAGGCGGTTTCTATGAGCGAGAGCTCCAGACTGTGACAAAACCCGATAGCTACTGGGTAGAGAAAGTCATAAAAACGCGGCGTCGCAAGGGAAAACAGGAATATTTCGTGAAGTGGTTAGGATATCCTGAAAAGTTCAACAGTTGGATAACTGAAGATGATGGATTTTTACCTACAACTACCTAGTAACACAGGCGACTATTTAACTAATAAACTGAACGACTTTCGAGTGAAGCTACCGCATCGAATTGATCTCGACGGTGAATGGGAGGTAGCCCTTGTAGAACTGATGTATCCTGTGACATGGAATACTTTTAGAGAAGAAGTCAGTCCTGAAATCTACATAGCATTCTCTCATGGTACATCGAAAACTAAATACCTACCACTGCGATATTACACATCAATCGTAGAATTATGTGAAGTCATCAATCATACGTTAATTACAATGACAAATCGAGAAGGCCAACCGCCAGGAGTGAGGGTTGAATTTGATCAGTATACTCATCGAGTTAACATTATTTTCGAAAGGGAGAGAGGAAAGTCTTTTGATATTGTAGATCTAAAACTGGGAAGCAGACTTCAGTATATACTTGGGTTTGGAGAAGGAGACAATCTGAATCCTCAAGGTGTAATTGAAAGGGAGTCACCAACGCATGTAAACAAGAAGGAGAAAGTTATCGTTGGTGGCGGAGAGCCCGATATGAAGGCTGGTTTTTATTCAATGTATGTATACTGTGACTTAGTTGCTCCTCAAATAGTCGGAAACACCATCGCTCCTCTGCTCCGGATTGTAAACACTACAGGCATACACGGAGAATTCATTGATAAAGAGTATCTCAATCCTCACTATGTTCCGGTACTTAAAAGGGAATTTGAATCAGTCGAAATTAATATATATAATGACTCAGGACAGCCAGTTGATTTTGCTTACGGAAAAATCTATGCAAAGTTGCACTTTAGGAAGGTGAGACCATGAGAACTGTCTACTATCCTGAGCAAGTCAAAACGTGGGAAGACGTGTTACTGCAAACAGGTGGTGCTCTACCTACGTATGCAGGTCACCCTTACCAAAGAGGAGAAGGCATCGGTAGTTTTTTTAAAGGACTGTTTCGAGCAATTTGGCCAACTGTCAGAAAAGTTGGCATTCATGTGGGAAAGGAAGCCCTTAGAACAGGCAGCGATGTGGCTAAAGATTATCTCAATAAGGGAGAAGACATAAAAACATCACTGAAAAAGCGCAGTAGGCAGGCAGTTGGACGCACTCTGAGCAAATTTGGGGAAGACTTGCAGCAAGAAGGTGAAGGTCTTGGTAGCAGATTAACAGCAAAAAACATAAAAAGGATTAAAAACGACGGAAACTTAACACTGACGTATTCAGCCATGGCTAAGCAAGTGGATGCACAATCTTATCCTGGGTTTAAGAGCGAACTCGACCTATTTTCTCTTCCACCTAGTCAAGTTGCTATCGAAAAGGGCTATTGGGCAGAATATTATCCTCAGAATCCTATAACAGACAGCGGTTCGTACAGGATACACATACCAAAAGACTCGTTTATGTTGGATTTAAATAAAAACTACCTGTATGCACAAATAAAAATTGTGACTAAAGATGGCAATGATTTGCCGTATCCAACAAAAGCTGATAAAACTCCAGACAATGATAAGGTCGATGTCGCCCCCATAAATTTGATAGGCTCAACCTTGTTCGAATGAGTAGTTATGAAGCTAAGTGACAAAGAAATTGAAAACACTGGACCTCTGTACGCGTATAAGGCATACCTGGAAGTTTTGCTAAATTATGGACGGGACGCTAAATGTAATCACCAACAAATCGCCATGTTTTATAAAGATAACTCACTAAAATTTGACGACTTGACTTCTGACGCAATGAAGTGGAGGGGGAAGCCATTTATCAAAAACAAAGGAGTTGAACTGCTAGCTCCATTGCACTGTGACTTATTTAAGCAGGACAGATACATGTTAAGCGATACGGAAATGTCGATTGAACTTCATAGAAACGACGACAAATTTGTTTTAATGAGTGACGGTACGGAATATAAAATGAAGGTGGAAGACCTAAGATGGTACGTCTGGAAGATCAAACCACAAGAATCCCTAAGTTTGGCTATAGAAAATGTTCTACGCAGCAACCATGCAGCCAAGTATCCTATACGTCGAATAAAAATGGTGACTCGACATCTGGCCGCAAACTCTCAGACTGTGGTGGAAAACTCCATTTTTTCTGGTCAACTCCCCAGACGAGTCGTTATAGTAATGGTGGACTCAGAAGCGTTTAACGGCTCCTTTAAGGCGAATCCCTTTAAGTTTGAAACCTGCAAAATCAGCGAATTATCACTAAAATGTGGAGATGACTATATACCCAAGCATCCAATGAGGATGGACTGGAGTGATTTCAAATATAGTGTCCCCTATATGTACCTATTTGAAGGAATTAACATGGCCAATAACGATAAGGGGATTGATATTACATATAAAGACTTCAATGCTGGATATACAATTTTTGTGTTCAATCTAACAGCAGATAACGTGGATGGAAGCGCAATGGAACTCATCCGAGAAGGAGATCTTTCACTCTATATGCAACTGAAAGAGCCACTTAGCAATCACTTACAAGGAGTAGAAATTATCATATATGGAGAATTGGATAACTCAATATCCATCGACATAAACAGGACACCATTTTCTGATTACTCAATTTAAGGTTAATAAATCTTAGTACTCTTCTGATCTACTCAATTTAAAGTTAATAAATATGTTATGTCCAGCTGATCCTAATTATGTGCCGAAAATGCTAGGACTACTTTTACTTACTGTAGCCGTATCCGCGGAACAGTTATACTACCAGGAAGAGAATCTAAATGTAACCGTGGTTGATGATAATGGAGCTATGAAAATTTTGATACTTCAGTTAGGAAGTAAAAATGTTACGGTAGAAAATGCAGACTACTTGTATCAAAGATTAGCACGATGTAATCTCCACCTCTGCGTGGAAGGAATATAACGATGGACGCAGCCAGGTTGAGTGGGACCACTGCTGGGAATTTTGCTACGACTCCAATCGAAAATTAGTATACCTTCACTATAAAATGACAGATCTTAATATTAATAAAAGCAGTCATATGGAACTCGTTAGATGGGCACTGGAAGGTTACTATGAATAGTTTAGACTTAAGTCGAGTCGCCAACGCTGATCCATATCTGCGTAAACTCTTTCTGGGTGTATTCCCTAGTGATCAGCTACCAACGGTGCAACGCAGACCGGCATGTTTTATACTTAATACGGATCCATCGACAAAGTCTGGAGAGCACTGGCTTGCTATGTATTTTGACACTTATGTGGAGTACTTTGACAGTTACGGACTTGAGCCTATACATGCCTGTATGCAGTATAAACCGGAAAAAGTAAACAAATACTGTTTACAAGACTTTGATACTAATGTTTGTGGTGAATTTTGTATATATTTCTTGAATAAAAGATCACGTGGCTATAGCTTCGAATCAATAATAGACTATTTAAGGAAGCGAGGCGATAAAAACGATACCATAGTTAAGAACTTTGTTTATTATTTATTCAGACCTTCATCACAGCAACAGTTACTTACACAATATTGTCAATATTGTCGGTGTCGTAAAGATGCAAATAGTCAATGTAGTGTTTTCGGGCAAATTTAGGGAAATGATAGCTCTTAGTGAGTTAGAAAACGCCGTCTACAATCCTCAAAGGTTCAGTGGTGCCATTTTAACGCAGAATGGGAGCACGTTTCTTCTTTTTTCTAATGGCAAATTTGTTTGTTTGGGATCAAAGTGCGTTATCCAAGGAAGGAGGTCTATCGAAATGATGGGTGAACGTCTTGGCAGTGGTATTGACCAGTGTCGTATTACCAATATAGTCAGCGCAGGTAAAACAGGATACGCAGTCAATCTTCATTCGTTATACCAGTTAATAAGACGATATAATCATACTGTTCACTACGAACCGGAACTTTTCAGTGGGATTACTTGGAAGGATAACGGAGGAACTGTTAGACTTTTCCACAACGGTAAGTTTTTCGTAACGGGTGTAGTTGATGAAACAAATATTCCATATATATTCGATCGTGTACAAAATGTGTGTCTATCGTCACGTAAATAATGTCAATCCGTCGGAAACGCAGTCACGATCAAATGTCTTTGACGATTGTAAATGACGACGACTCGGCTGACGCGTTTTTTCGTGTAACCGCGTATTCCAACAGGATTCTCAAACATCTTACGAAATATGATAGTTCTTCTGGGATGGCGAATAATCACTTCGTCAGGATCTGTACAACATGTTTTCAATAATTCCATAACTTTGGAATCAGTTTCAATAAATCTAGACGCTGATTTGTCCTCAGTATCTACACCATGTTTAACAAATAAATGATGATGAATAGTTACAGTGGCAAAGGATTTACGAAACACATTATTATTAATGGCAGCACATGGACGCAGACAATTTTCATCCGTAACATTCATAACCCTAAAGATATACAATCAGCATTATCTCAACAATCAGACATAATATCACAGTGGCCATACGCCATGGTTGATTCTGCATCAAAAAGAATATATCGTTTGTCATCAAATCCAGACAAACTTGACTTGTTTTGTAATACAGTATGTACAACAGAACCTTCACTGCGGATAAATTGCATTGGATGTTTAAGTCGCACTCCCTCAAAAAGAACTGACTTGTACATTAGATGTTTGATACTACGTGTAACAACAGACTTCTTCACACCCTTTGCTCGCTTTTTCTCTTTTCCCTGGGAGTCTAAAATACTATACATTTTTGCTCTTAGCCCCACAAATTCTGAAATAGGAATAGAACTCATTTCATCCTTAAATTTTCCCATAACTTTTTTATTGGAATCAGAAAACGCAAAATGTTCTTTCGGATAATCAGAAAAATCGAATAAATGATCATCCCGTACCATGTCTCTATATATATCCGGTGTTACAATGTGGTAACATAAACTGTCTGTGTCTGTGAATAACAACTTTGCTTCATTGCGGTATTGTGACTTAATATAATTATAATGAAAGTCATACATTAAATATTTTGACAAGTCTAATACTGTAAATCCAACATATATAGGTTTACATAGTTTAGTTACAGATCTTCGCATTTTCACAGCAAAAAGAGAGTCAGACACTAACTTAAACCCTCTGTACTGGGTTTTACAGGTTAGCTTTAGTAGTTTTTCTTCAGAACAAACAAGTTTAATGTCTATATAGTTCCGGATGTTTTCCATCGTTTTTCCGAACACACTGTTATTGAACAGTTTGAACAAATCCTTTTCAAACGCACTGGTTGCCTGTTTTCGCATTTCTGTGTTGAACATGATATAAGGTGCTAACCATGACTCCTGACTAAACACTAATACCCGATGAATCTTTTTCAATTTTAGTCCCAAATCCAAATATAACTTGAGATTACGGTAATGTACGGTATACAGTTTCTTATTGAAAAGATTGGGTACTAATTTTCGAGAGTTGACAGTGGACACTTTTATCTGATCTTTAAGTTGGACACAGTACGGCGATAACATCCCGTCAGTGATTTCAAGTTTCTCAGCAGCGACTGGATAGTCGTTATGAGTGTCGTGTAGTTCATCTGGATAATCTAGATCAACTTCCAAAATGTATCCATTTGAATCGCTGTCCGAAATGTCCAGTACATTTAACGACTGGATTTCATTGTCCGTCATCCATCGAAAGTTTCCAACGGGTAATTTCTGTGTCATTGTCCAACCATAAAGATTATTGGCGTCTAAGTAGATAATATAGCTGGAAGGTTTTGATGGGTCGTAATCGTTCAATAGAGGATTATTTGCTTTCGCATAACGATGAGTTATTGTCGATACACCTCCGCGAATTCCATTTTCCATAAACGTATACATATCCGGATCAGTAAATAGTTCTAATTTGACGTCGGTGAACTTTAGCGCAGCATCCCACGAAAATGATGGCGCAGTATAATACTGAGCAGGATCTAACTGATAGTTTACCATACAAAAATTTCTAAAGTTTTCGAAAACATCGCTCAAGAGTAATACGTCACTAATGAGATACAGGTCGTGGTATTCTCCCAACGACTTAACATTGAACGTTTTCCATACCATCTTAGCGTGACTATGGTCTTCTTCGGTAATGGACGAATCAGTTAAGGTGGAATAAAAACTGTTTATCGGAGGTAGCTCCAGTTCTTCAAATCTTTGCCAGGAATCCATGTACTCGTAGGGGTATACTCCTTTTCGCAGCATCAAATGAGTGTCAGCTTTGAAATATTCGGTAGTGTATCTAAATTTATCGCTGCCCTTATCAGATAGACTTTTAACCAGCTGATCCAAGGAGGTATTCAGAAACTGCAAACTGTCGATAAATCGGAGATTCCAGCGAGTATTTAAATGTTTAAACTTCAGAGAGAATGTAAGGTAATCATCATATCCTTTTGGGATTACATTAATTTCACATCCCATTTTGGATGCAATTGTCCCCAACTGTTCCAGTAGCAAATGTCCGTCGTATCTGCGCAAATTGTGGAAAACTACCGTTACCGTGCGCATCAGCCGAAAAGATAAATTGCACTCAGGATGTGCAGCACCTCTGTATTGTCCACACAAGTGGCAGTGATCCCAAACTCTATCTTCTCCCAAATCCTTCTTGCATATGGCACATGATCTTGTACAGAAAAAGTGAATTTGATCTGCGGCTGTTGCAGTCTGCCAATTTGGTTTGTTCAGCTTTTCCTGATATTCCTCTCCCCATTTTATGGCCATCTGTAAGAATTCTTTCACAGGGTTTTCCGATCTAACCGTGTAAGTTCTTCCAAGGGACTGCTTGTCATAACAGCAACTAAATATTTCAGCCATTCCGAATCCGCACGGGGTATGTACGTGGAGAGATGTCGTCGACGATGTCGATGGATCGGGAAGACAAGTATCCAGTTTTTCAAGTATACATTCAAAGTCTGCGTAGATCACGTACGGTTGACGCTGCATCTTGTGAAAATTGGAAAACTTCAACCACTTTTCATCTGGCGTTGGCATCTCGACTACGTCCAGGTCGGGGTTTTGGCAGCGTTCCATGTGATCGTTTCTTTTTGCCTCAGAATAGAACAGACAGAGGCAAAGGTGACATTGGAAAAGTTTCGACGTGTGACTTCGCTCTGTGTTGAAAAATTTTTCAGGATCCTTCACTAGACAATAGTGCTGATTCTTCAGCAAAAGTAAAGTAAAGTGACGACACGCATCCTTTCTGTCGGTCAAATGGAGAATATTCAAGGAGTCATCGTAACCGTACACGTTCAGCGAAATATTGTTAAGTCGTTCAAACTTTGGGATATCATCAATTTTCACAGGAAATGAAATTCCTGTGAAATTGAGTTCGCCACAATACCGCTCATAATGAGAAACTCGCTGAGGATTATTTTCAACAGGATGTAATCCCGCCAACACGGACCACATGAAACACTTTTCATCTTCGTTTTGTATATTCACGATAGCCTTCTTTGATTGTAGATTGGGAGGTAATGGGATATAAGTTTTTCCTTTTACAGGTTCGTACTTAGTCATATGAATGTCTAAAGTATCAATGGTACTAACAACCCATCCAGATCCTCTTTCCAAATATTCCTCCACCTTCTGACTAATATATTTAAATGAATCCAGTATTGCAGCAGCTATCTTTTTTCGACTACACAGCCTTTGCACCGTACTATGAAAGTAGCAGGTTATTGTTTCTGTTGGGTCAGTCGCTTTCTCGAAGGTTATCTTTAGAATGACATCAAACTTGATACAGTGTAAAGATTCCAAAACCCGCTCAATACACCTTTTCAATTCAACATGAACGCCTTTATACAAACACCAGAGATCATTCCATGGCACAGTACTCTCTAGCTGATAACAGTGAACATTTTTATACTTGGCGGTCGATTTTTCAATGAAAACTACAGAAGATTTTGTTTTAGGTCTTGGAACCACTCCTGGACTGATCACGCGGACACCGGAGTGACACAGTGAATGTCTGTTCATATCTTGACGTCTCTTGAAAGGTTTACCGCAAGTGGGACACTGGTGTGGACGGATGTTGTCGTGAACTTGCCTAATGTGAGAGTTAAGGTTGCCTTGACGATTGAAAGATTTACCACAAATAGTACAAATCATGACTTACAATAGAGTCCAGCAAAATTCGTTGAAATAGGATAGCAAATATGGAAAATAAATCCGAATAAGTGGTAACGGTGATAATAATAAGTGTATAAATGTAACAAACGAGAACGCTATAACTGCAAAACTATAAATCCAAACGAGTGTTCAGCCGAGTATGAAAGAAAACTGATGCAGAGCTTAGATTCCGTTTGTTTATATACCTCTTTTCCGGATTTGATTTATTACCGACTCAAATTTGCTGACTCAGCGTTCGTACAATTTTGTCACAGTAACGGTGTCAGTTTTAATTGGTTTTCGGTTTGCACGACCACTAGAAAAACTATTTGTTCTAGCTGGGCCCTGGCATTTGTCCTTTACTTATTTTTACCCAGTGCCATCCTGTATCGAAAACTTTGTTTTTACTACCGTTACAACCTGGTAAATAACCCATGACTAACCAAATTTTGCTTGATTTAGCAACAATGAGCAGCTGCAATGAATTTAGTTACAGGTACGAGCCTGCAGCACATGAATCAAGTGGTAGACATCGCGAAAAGTACCGTTCAGGGTTTTGTGATACTTTATCATTCGGACAGCACCACCCTCCACCGTGAGTCAACCCCGATCCCGTGCCAGAAAGTTCAACGCTGTACCTACCATTTACCTGTGTTATATGCAATGAAGTGCCTTCCACAGGAAATAGCTGAAGATACAAGGTGGCATAAAGTGATTAAGTAAAGCAAAAAGTTTTGTTTTGTACCTTATTTTGGATACACGCTGTTCTGATCAAACTAGTTTTTCTACTAAACTTTGTGACTTTGTGCATGGTACTGGGTTACTAGATTCCAACTTTACTCTAACGTTAACACAGAATAACACGATGAGTCAATTTTACCATATATAAGGCGAAGATTTTGGGCAGTTTTACTTAAGTTTCTTTTCAATAAACACTGCTCTTAACTCTGCTGGACAGTCAGATGAATCCTTCGCTGCTTTTCACAGTTCATTTCACAGACATATACTTTGAAACGTTTCATTTGTAGTCATACACTATTTATCTGCAGTTTCTTAGCCTTTGTGAACACATTTTTAAATACCTTCTATTTTCATTGTTACTTGTTTTTATTTGTGTAGAATCTACTTTTGATATTTCTATAATACTGAAAAATAAATGATTCATAATTACTGCATGTTCCCTCCCTTCTACCAATAAACATGGTAAACGCTTTGTCGACAACTATACCGGTAGCTATACATATTCGCTCCTACATGGAAGCCTCTATTATCGATACATACAGCATTTTATACTTCTTAATAAATAATAATAATAACTTTTCAAATTTCAAAATCCAAAATTTGGTCAAAAATTTTTTGTCTTCGATTTCGGTCAAAGGTTGGTCATAGGGTAATTGGACCACGCTGATTTCGCCTTGGCCCTTACCATTTTAAAAATTCCGGGATTCACCATTCCCTGAATCCGGAAGGTATCGGAGCCATCTTGCTTCACGGAGATGTCCTAGTCAAGGGCTTCAAAATAAGTTATCAACCACCCCTGTACTCCTTCCCAATCTCGAGATCTAGGGGGGGACAGACGGATAATAATAATAATAATAATAATAATAATAATAATAATAATAATAATAATAATAATAATAATAATAATAATAATAATAATAATAATAATAATATGCACCGACCAATAACAAGGTGTTGCCATTTCCTTTGGAAAAGTGGGCAACACAATAATAATAATAATATTAATTTTAATAAAAATAAATCATTGTGGCCACCATTCACACAGGAAATTGACTGAAATTCAGCAATTAAAAGCAATTCAGCAATTATATTAATCACAGGTAAGAAACTATTAATCGCTGGAAAGAAATTCCAAACTTACTTTAAATAAAGCTAAATAAAACACAAACACTCTTGAGTCATTTACAACTGAAGCATAAACTTTAAACACAAATGAAGAAACAGTTGCATTCTTCCAGTAAAAAGAACAGCACATTGCAGTAACCTCAACTATTCCTTGTACTGCCAATATAAAAAGTTGCCGTGGTAGTTTTAGTTGCCGTGCTTTTTGCAGACCACATTGTTTTCGGAAAAGAATTCAATCTTTCTTGAAGAAAGCGCATTTGCTGTTTGGCTAATTAGGTGCAAGTGCTGGCACGCGTTCGTTTGAAAACAAGTAAATGTTGCAGCTATTGCAAAATTGCAACAAAAGAAGAAAAATTTCACTGGCAGTGAGTTTTTAGACACTTCAGTCAATAAGAAAAGTAAACCAGACAATAGTAAACGTTTATTTCATTTTATTAAGTATACATTCTGACACCTATTAGAAAGTATATAGTTATTCTACAGCCAGTTAACTGTTAACTAGGCAATCCATAAAAAGGTGCGTTTAATTGACATTTAACTAAAAATTTTGAAGTGTTTTTATTAAATACCTAAACTTTTATTATCATTTTCTAAAACCATATTAGATTATTACATATTAACTGTATGCCTCTATACATGACATTGAATTCAAAGAAATCATCGTTACTAGGTTTTAGTTGAAAGCACATGGATTGAAAACTGTGAAATTCATTTTATTAAATTAGTCAGATTAACTGTGATTTCAGTTAATTCAGGATTAACAAGTGAACTTTCGAGCTATTCGTGGATTCACTGAGGAATTAGGGGATTTACCGAGGAAATTTGGCTTACTAGAGGATCAGTTTATACATCTCTTACATCCCCCAACACAAATTGTGAGCCTTATTCTACCTACATATCCCTAAGAATTTCTTGGGTAAGCTGCGGATATGTCCCTGGCATAATACTCCTAAATTAATGGGATTAATCAAACCCTAATCCCGTTAAATAATTAAGCTGCGGATATTCCTCTGGCTTAATCCCAAGATCCTTAGATAAGGGACTAATCTAAACAATATATCCTACCAAATTAATTGGACGAGCTGCGGATTAATCCCAAAAACCCTGCTGGATAAATCCCAATGCCCAAAACGAAATCGCGGGAGCTGGCCCCTCAGCGGCGTGAAAGCAAAGAGCAAAAATCTTTCTAGATAGCTAGGTCGGAGCTTACTATGTTTCCCTAGACCTAGGGAATTAATCCCAAAGCCAAAATGAAGTAGTTGGAATAATCCTACCACCTCTAAAACAAATTGCGGGAGCTGGCCCCTCAGCGGGGCGGATTAAGGAGATTAAGGGGATATAGCTGAGGCTGAGGGGCCAGCTCCTGCAATTTCCTACTACTGACAAGGTTTGATTATTTTTTTTGCTGCGGGCTCAGCCATCATTAAGGCACTACTTGAGGCCTGTATAATGTTGCTCTCCGCGGTCCCTTATAATGCGGACAAGAAGCGGAGAGACGAAGACCACGGATAGAAAATGTGATCCCCAAGCCAAGTCGGTGTACGGTTATTGGCCAAAATCAGCAAAACTGAAATAGCCTCAGTCACACCCAGGGCAGCCAGCGTTGTCTTCCAACATCAGCTGCCCCCCGCATACCTCGAGTGACTAGGATGGCTGAAACCTAGCATAGCTCGCTCGGAAAGCCAGGGATTGAAAAGTAAGCTGCAGAAACGAGAGTGGGAGGGGTGAGGCCGAGCCGAAAGACAGGATAGTAGGAAAGTCCGCATTACACATCAATCTAAAATTTAAAACTTTGTAAATTTGGAATTTAAATCAGTTTGAAATGCAGTAACTTCGTTTAACCTAAGGTTCAGCAACAGGCACAGAAGGACCTTTTGCACCCGCCATACTTGCTGCCGACCTAAGCTAACCAAAGTTATCAAGGAATCCACAAAATTTAAGTTTTCACCATATGTAAAATCTTGCTGACTTGATTGCAGCAAATACCTTAGGGAAGGCATCTGCTGGTCAGCAATTTACCGCAAAAGCAAATCGAAAAAATGCCTATTATTAGATAGAAGCAATTATGCTTTATGAATTGTTTAATAAAAGTAAAGGACGAAAACATCAACTTATAAAGTGTAGTAGTAGTAGCATTAGTATTAGAATAATATCCCGTTGATAGTTGAGATTGTGAGCCCACTAGTGGTGCATTGTCCGTAAGTGGTCAAGTGGCTGATCATCAGTTTAAGCATCTTTATCTGGGAAAAATTGAGAGGGAAGCTATAAATATGCATAGAATATGCTGAATATGCAGCTGCTGAGATATCTAAATTTAAATAAATATAAAATATCTAAATACATATCTGAATTCTGTGATCCAATTGGATTCGAATTCTTGCGGTTGAGCCTGTTTGGTTAAATTTCTAATTTTGCCAGAATTGTTGGTTTAACATTCTGTTTCATTTTAGGTTTAACATCAAAAGTTAAATTCTGGGTGTAGCGATAGCGATATCGATGTTACGATAGCGCATAGAGAATAATCCAGTAATCAAGCAATGAGGGACAAGATTGTTGCTTTCGTTACTGTCTGAATTCAGGTTTATAATTTATAGATCGGATCTTATCTTAAACTTCACCTCGACCAACAACGGGACCCCATCACAAACGACTTTTGATTAGATTTACATGATTTATTTTTAAATTCAAATAAAAGGTAAACTTCCCCAAGGTTTGATTATTGTAACTCTCACTATATGAAACTACTTCTTCTTCTCTTTCTGACTACTACGGACTAACGCTATTACCAAACTCTACTGTGCGATCCCTATATGCTTGTGTTCGTGTTTATGATTACTCTTTGTCCGTCCTCCTTACCAAGGACAACATAACACTAGCAAGAATGCTATTAAACAGTTTAAATTAACCAAATTAAATTGTTAGTAGTTGTTAGTAGAACAAGAATTCCGGTCTTTGGGTGAGCCCGAAGTACTGTAATTATCCTCAAAGGCATGGCAACAGCACTTTCGGATGCTATTCGGTCACCAAGGGATACACAAGGGTCGGTCCGGTTGGGAGATTCCTGGTAGACGGTTATGGGGTTGGTACAAGTTATTGTTTTAATCTCTTCTTTATATCTTCTGTTACAGATTCCACTAATAGACTGGTTGGCTTAAGCCAGAGATATAGGGGTGACAACCCCAGATTCGATGACAAAAAAAATAGAGTGGTGAAACCCATTTTCAAATAGAAATAGCAAAATTTAGTAACACAATAGGAGGTCAAATTTCGACAATACCGACAAAGTTCGGGCTTTGGTTTTAGGTCCCACAAAAGATCCGGTGCACTTCAAACTGTCTCTGCCTCACAAGTCTATATCAAGCTCTGTCACAATTAGAGCAGCTACTCTGAGTTCCGAACAATATCCGATTCCAACAAGTATCCTGATTCCCACTGATTAGATATGGCTCCTGGGCCTTGCAATAATCACAAGACTAGACTGACAGTGTGATCCTCAATTGATTATCCAGAGACAGAATTCGGCTAATTCAGGCAGGAGATTTGTTTCCGCCCGCACCTGAATCTAATGGGTTAAGACCCATTAGTACAAGTTATTGGTGCGGGATTCGAACCAAGCAACCATTACTCACATTTTGGCTTCCTGGACTCGAATTGCGCTTGCAAATTCGATTTTGTTGCGAAAACTTGAAATTTTAACGAGGTCATTACAAATTCTGAATGTTTTTAGTAAAATCACAGCACTTGAGGGTAATTTTAAGCGAAATATTATATTTTATTTTTGGGCAATTTCTTGCACTCTTGTGCAAGAAATTGCAATTACGACATGAGATTGCGATTGCAATGCGATTTCGCTTTGTACAGTCAGCTTCTGTACAACTAAAACTCATAACGTGAAATTAACAGGGATTAGGGCATTATTAGCAGCAGATAGGCACCCATTATCTAAATTAGGACAAGAGGCATTATTTTGTTGAACATATTTGAATCTAGGACCTCTTGTTTTCTGGGTCCTGTAAGGAAGGTAACAACTTCCTGCTTTTAGCGAGTATTGATAAATTAGAAGAAAGTTAACACACAAGTTTGGTGGAAACACAATGATTGAACGAAGAAACCCTGTGTTTCTTAGGTCCTAAGTGAAGAAGATAACAACTTCCCGTTTTAACGAATATCAAACTTCGAAAACTGGTTAAATCTATGAGTTTGGCGATTTCGCAATTATTGGAAGATGGTTCTAGTAAACTCGCTTTTTATCCTTCTCCACCCCTTTTTGTTTCTGGGGCGCGGAACGCTAGGCAATCCATAATACTTACGTAACTAATTGTTATTTCATTTATTTCAGGTATATTATTAATCACTGCTTAATATTAACCAAATTGCTAATCTGCTGAAGCTCATTATTGCCATTTGTAAGTAATCGTCGTGAAATGGATTTGTATTAGTCATCAACTGAGCAAGGTTGATTTTTCAACCTTGCTAAACTTTGCATAATGGAATTTCGCTATACTTGTCTTTAAACACAAACAACACCGACATGAAATGGTGCCGGACCGCAGTTGCGGTCATTATTGTGGACGAAACATGAATCAAACATGACTAAATTGGCTAAAAATGGCAATAACGGCATATACTGGCGTAAATAAATAAATAAATAAATGCGTCCCATTTTAGAATTTACACAGCTATGCATGAGTATAGCATTGTACACAACACATATGCATATACTTGTAAACTGTTACATTTGATTCGCCTAGTGTCAATTTGAAAGGACCAATCATAATTATTGGGCCCCTTCAGAGTTGGGCGAAAACATACCAAACCGTTCCTGTTGCTCCTGTTCTTACTGATGTGTTACTGTTGTTGCTGTTGCTGGCGGCGCTCCTCCTGTC
The DNA here is from genome assembly GCA_030248195.1 of Trissonchulus latispiculum. NCBI lineage: Eukaryota > Metazoa > Nematoda > Enoplea > Enoplida > Ironidae > Trissonchulus > Trissonchulus latispiculum. The sequence continues at coordinate 47,768 of JASAND010006124.1, read as the reverse complement.
GTTGGTGCAGCTGCAGATTCATTTGGATTCGCTGCCTGCGTTGCTATTGTTGTTGTGGCTGTTGCTGTATCTTCAGCTGGCTCCTTCACCGCCGCTCCTCTTCCTACTCATATTCATCATCTTCTACCTTCTCCTCCTCTTCCTGCCGGAGCATCACTTCCTGTCGTTGCTGTTCATGTCGTTGGCGAAGTCGGCACTCTTCCAGCAGGCAATCCCGCTGCTGTTGCTTCTCCTCCTGTCGTCTTTGCAGCAGCACACTCCTCAGCACCAGAAACCTTTCAGCTGACTGGTCACCTGTTGGTCGATGAGCACTTGTCGCTGTCGGTTCATTACTTCTGATAAAGGCAGCTCCTCCTAGGATGTGGAAACTGATTGTAAGATGTCAGCTTTACATGATATCAAACTATTCAGAAAATCAAATGACTACGTAGTCAGTATGGGATCCAGACATGCGAATCCAGAACTATTATATATGCGAATTTAACTTTTGCAACTATTGCTTCGGAACGAGCTGCGTTCTAGGGCGCTTCCCAAACGGCGGCCGAGGGCGCAATGACAAGAATGCGGCTCCGTTCTAATCACACAAGGATAGCGACGTTTGGACCGCTGCAATGAAACTACAACTGAAGACATGTTGGCAAGTGGACTGAAACTGAAACTAAAAATATTTTGACAAGTGGACTGAAGAAAAACTGAAAAATGTTGGCTAGAGACTGTTGCTGAAACTGAAATTGCAAATGATACTATATTTGAAATGATACTGAAACTCAACTAATTAGTATATTTTTCTGAATTTACTTGCATGGCACGTATAATTTCCCCATTACTTTTTCATTTTTTGTTTGAATGCTGCCGACATGTAGCTATAAAGAATATATGTTGTTTTATTAGCGATGACTTACTGTCTCTTCTCTCAAATCAATAGCTGATTCGATAGTGTTAAACCACACTTTAACAGTAGAGGGTTATGGAGGCTTCAAAAATGGGGGCTTGGTACAAGAGCGAGATGAGAATGAAATAATGAGAAAATGAAAGCAACAAAATGATGAAATAAACAGAAATAGGCTATCATAAAGCTCACCACAGTTCTGCCTCAGAACAGTCCAGCTGCAGTCTAGAAAGAGAAATGTAATACAGAGCACAGCTGGCATAACAATTATAATGCAAGTGTCCAGCCCTCTTCCTTAAGAATAGTTAGAAACTCCCTAGGATTGAGTAATCAGTTCTTTTTTAGCCTTCCCAGATAATTCGAAAATATTGTGCCGAGGCTATTTGCGGAGTGGTTCGTCACTGAAACGACAGCTTTCAAGTTTATTCAGTATTTACTTTAGTGAGCTTGCTTATAATTTTTATTTAATTCAGTTTACCTTACCTTAATTTATTTATTGCACCCATCAAGGGAGTATGGGTGCGCACGCTAAACAAGATCCTGCATAATTCAGACCTAGCAGAATTATTTGAATATGTTGAGCGCATTTTCTGAAGATCTCTAAAGTTGTGGTAAAAATAGAAAATCTACATAATCACCATACAATTTTATGTACATTAAACAGGAAGAAATGAGTCATTGGGAAAAATTCGGTAGTATTACAATTTAAACCAAATTATGGTTACTACTATTATTACCAAACCGGTTCAGTCAGATGAGTTCTCAAGTGCAACTCTTACACTCCTTTCAACGTCTGCTGAGACTAGAAGCATATAACTGAAGATACATAAAAATCAATGTGTTGAAAATTGGTGTGAAAAAGTAAAAAATGAAGCATAAACCTTCTAATTAAACATAAAACAATGGTTGTAACTGCCTCGTCTACTCTATTTCTACTGTATAAGCACTCCGTTCAAATATGTAAAGCCTGTTCAAATTGGCATCAGCCGAAACAAAGCTGAAATTGGAAATAGGAGAATTATTGTTAAAAAGCAAACTGCAATAATTTTGGTCTTCGCGACGAATAATTCAACCTCCGTGTACCATGACGTGGATATAGCTTTTGTTCCTATACTCGAGTTATTAACTGAACAATGGAGGCAGTACAACTTTGGGAATCTTTCAAACACAGCCTTGACAATTGAATCTGCTGGAAAAAATATTTCAATCCGGCTCTCTATTTGACTCTAAAATGTTGTGCGCCCCCTTATATTCGCCCAAGTGAGCTATGATTGCAACTACTGCTATAAGTCATGCATTAGGAAATCGGCCAACCTACCTTGCTCTGGGTTCGGTTGTGCCGGATCTGGTTCAGCTTCAGCTTCCTCTTCCTCGCCCTGAAGTTTTGGTGGAGGACGCACCGGTGGCGACGGGGAGCGAGGCGCAGATTGAGATAGAGGAGTTGGTGGGATCACCGCAACTCGTGAACAACGTCCCTGAAAAGATCACTTTTACGTCACTTTAGCGTCTCGTTTACATTCCACCAGTTTGCCTGATCACCAAAAGGTAAATGACAGAAGTGTCCACAGCCATCGTTTCACAATTTAATCATAACTTTACAGACAAGTCATAAATATATGTAGTTTTAGATTTATATACTTGGAAAATGCAATTAGCTCAATGCATTTGACCTCCATTTTTTATTTTTTGTATATGATGCAGTTTTCTTACCATAACCAAGAGTACATAATACATAAGAGTATGACAGCAGGCATTCTCTATGTATTATAAGCCTGCTACATCCTCTGCACGCTACCGGCTGACCCCCCCATAAATCAGACCCCCCTTGACCCCGCCCCTATACATGTACGGCGTCCAAACGGGGGATCGGGGTCTATGTTAGTATATTTACATGTTAAGCTTGACAAGGGCCCAATTTGTGTACGGGGTCTAAGCTTGTATGATTTACACATATGTGTACAAAATATACAAGCACGAGCCCGATCCCCCGTTTGGACCCTGTACCTGTATAGGGGCGGGGTGAGGGGGGGTCTGATTTATGGGGTGGGTCACCCAATAGCGCGCATCGGATGTAGCGAGCTCATAATACATAGCGTATGACGCTTGTCATACTCTTATGTATTATGTACTCTTGCCATAACCTAGCTACAACACCGTATGGACATGGCTGATCCGATCGCCCTGACACAAAAGAATCAAATTAATTAACTTGAGTGGAGCGAAATTCTCTCATTTTCTTGACTCGACTTCTTTTTCACATGGAGCTCGCAAGTCTTGCGATATTTATTTGCAATTCTCTTGTGCATGAGTTTCATTTTTCACTGATTTAGAAGAAAACCAATTTATAGATACTGTTTGGTTAATGTGTTCTTTGACAAATTTAAAGATGTCCAATTACTGGTAAATGCCTGCCAGAAATCAACATAAATGCTTGATTTCTACTCAATGAAGACAGCAAAGCTTCACAAGAGCTTAAAAGAGAAATGCGTCAGTCAAAAGATATTAAGTACTCAAACATAGCAAGCAAGCAAAATGACCAGACTAAGTGGGATCCCGAGAATTCTCCGTGCCATACTGCCGCAGCAGCTATACCTGTTTGCTTAATTTCACGCTTTCGCTGGAAAGATATATTGCATGAGAATCATGCGGACCTATTTAGTTTTGCCGCAGATTTACATATCTACTGAAACGCATGCCCAAAATTTTCGTGGAATTCAGCCAGGTCAGGATTCTGCGGTATATTAATAGGTTTGTGTACTCACTATCTTTTGATAGACGCAAAGATAGACTAAGCAATATTTGCTTTGCGTGAATTCATAGTTTTATTAGTTATTGAAAGGAGGTATGTCAGTTGACGCCTCATCTACTTTGCATTGTACTGGTACTCAAACAAAATACGAGAACTTCCAGTATTTGGTTGTGGCGGGGAGTCAAAGCATAGCTCCTCCCAGTTTGGTGGAATGGGGTGGCCGTCATCTAATTGGATTGCAAAATCGCTCCCGGTTAGGGGGTATAGAATAATGGAATGCCATAGTTTCAGGCTATTACCTAAAATTGTTCAGCTTCAGTTGTTTCAGTTGATTCAGATAATACTGTTAACACAATTGACTCGAATTGAACGGAACAGCATTTTAGTTGGACGATTTTGGCCTGCGTTGATGGGAGGAGGAACGATCATGGGTGTGTGTGCGCGCATGTGTCCGGTGCATGTGTGTGCGTGTGCGGATGTGTTTGCGGGAGTGCGTCGTGCATGTGTTAGATATTAGCATATTTTAGAGAAGGCGATATGTAAGTTTACAAAAACATAAGGCTGAAATTAAGCACATAGGTTTGCACAAAATACGTGCAAAATATAAGAAAACTGTCCTGAAGGAAAACGTTCCAGGACAATTTCTATGTTCAAAGATGTTTTGAGGTTTGAATATTGTCACAATTTAGATCAATCCGATGGCTAAATTGATCGGACCGTGTGAAATAATTGTTAAATAAGTGGTCCCCATGTAGAAGAGGAAGGGGTGGGTGAATAACTTTGGACTTGAGGGTGCCCCAAATCTTTTGCATCTGTTTCCTTTTTGACACGTAAAGTAGGATTACATAATATATTATAATATATTATAATATATTATAGCCAGAGGAGAGATGGAGGAAACAGGTATACGCACAAGTATAGCAGGTATAACAGGTGTCTTGTGAACGTCCTGATTGCAAGCTTTAAAATGGCGTATAAAGCTTTTTCCATCTCCCAAAATTGCAAAAGTTATAGCGTTTTAAAAAATAACCGCAAAAGCACTGCAAGAAAGGTTACCGCCACCTTAAAGGTAGTCCATCGTTGGACTGTCCCTGAACCAATAGGTCATTCCGACTCCGTCCGAGCCTGACTTGACAGATTTTTATTCGATTAATTAATAATACACGACATTGCATCAGTCACAGATTACATACCAAAAGGCGCTTACCCTGAGTTTCGTCACGTCCTGATTGGTAAACTGGGGGCCATGTTGTTTCCTCCCTCCGGAAGATAGTTACAGTATACAGAATAAAAATTAAGTCTTATCAATGGCTTGACTATTTTGGAAAGCGACAGCACAGCATAAATTGAAACTCTGGGCAATTGTAAAAGGTTCTCGACGTCCTTTTGGTTCTCAGATAATGTGAACAGCTGCGTTTTCTATCCTGTGATTTCTCATCAGCCATAAATTGAGAGATTTAAACTTTGGGGAACAGTATATATAGATATAAACAGAACGATAGTAAATAATTATACAATATAGAATAGTAAATAATAATTATAGAAAATGTTTTTACAATTGAAGTCTCAACATTTGAAAAACCTGGAAAATTTTAAAGTAATTTGTAAATTAAGTTTTAGCTTGAGGTTTAAGTTAAAGCATAATAGTTTCGTTTAAGCTTAATGAAAAAAAATAAAAAAGTACTAACTTTGCTGACTAAATCAAAAGGTAGTTAATTTTCATGGCTAAGGCTGCAGCTGACAGCCATCCAAACAATATAATAATCAGAATTATTCATTATAATATTTAATTATAGAAGAAAACTGTCTATAAAGCCTTTTCCCGCTACGCAAACCGTGATGCTAGGCAAACCACTAGTAGCCCTAGACAAACTGAAAGTACCGCTAGGCAAACCATAAGTACACCGGTAGGAAAGCCCTGAGTACTCTATGTAAGCGTTAACCAAACTTTTAGTCAAAGTGTTTTAGCACTAACATCTGCACATCTGCAACTGCAATGACCTTTATATATTTAAATGTGTTAAACTTGACCACTAAAAGTTATCCCTTTTCAGCTTAGCTAGTCTACCGTCACCCTGGGTTTGCCAGCGGTATTTTGGACTTTGACTGCCGGCACCTCAAGTTTGCCTTCCCGCACCATCGGTTTGCGTAGTGGTACTTTGGTTTTCCTATGGGAACTGAGTAGCTTGCCTAGCGCTACCACATCTCAGCTCAGCCTGCACAGAAATGAGCACAACCGCTCTCGTCAAGAAACTGCGAAAACTGCAACAAAAGTTACGTTTGCACAGTGACTAACACATAATACATTGTATAAGAGAACACGCACTGAGAGATCAATAAAAGATAAATCCCCTATTACGCGACAAAGAATAGAAAAAGAGAAGTGAAGGCAGGGAAGAAAAAAGGGAGAAATACCCTACGTAGAAAAAGAGAGGAGAGAAATAGTGAAAAAATGCGTCTTAATACAGGTGTTTCAAGGTTGCAGGGAAAACGCAACCGTGCTAATTCTGTGTAACGTAATAATGCCAGTACGTATCCATTTTATTTTTGAATTTGGTGCTTTATAAGTGAGCTGTATGATGCTTGACTATATAATAGTATGTATTATAACTTATAACGGATAACCGATAGATAATAAATATAATAAGTGATAAAAGAACCAATGAAAAACTTAATACTCGACAGCTTTAATAAATTCAGCAATTTCGATAGACCCTTCGAAGAGGGATCTCAACTGGTGGGCCAACTGAGGGTTTCCAGGGCCACGTTCGCGCTCGTAACTCCAGCTAAACACAACTGAAATTTGATTCGAAAATTAACAAAATACTTTTCCTACAGCTGATGAGTTTAGTTCATAAGGCATAAAACAAATATATTTAGCAGCTGGGTTCGTCAAATGACACGGCCTTTTAAAGGGAAGGAGCACTAATCTTAGGGTGCACATCGTTTTTTTGCAGTCAAATCAACCACGTGCGTAGGAGAATTAATAGTGTGATGTGATGTGATGATAAGCTAATTTGCATATGCATACTTGTGCAAGAAAACATTGCTGAAGTCAACGTCTTCATAAACCAGAGACAACAACAGCATGTGGATATTATGCATCCTAATCAAACTGGTAATAGTAATACTATATGTAATCGCATACATATTGAAAATTATACTTGCGTATTGTATTGTATACTTGCGTATCTACTTTTATATATACATGTTCCTATGAAAATATTTAAATTGAGTATAGGCAAAGCCAATATTCTGCATATTATAAAATTGGATTAAACACCAATAGGCAACAAAGAATGCCTGTTTAAACTATGCCTTTGTATTTACTGTACATATTTAGAGATATTGAAAGAGTTATCAAGTAGATAAACAAATTCAATTGAAAGGTGATAACTCAGCTGTGTGAGATTCATCCGTTCAAACGGAAGAAACAGAACAGTACAACCATGAGTAGTCAAAATCGAATGAAAGCAGACTTTGTCAAAAGAAGATTTGGTGCTACGCTGCTCTGTCTGCTGAGTAGAACTATGCGGTTGCTCCTGCATAGATCTGCTGTAAACGGTTTTAAGGTACTCTAAGCACATCTGAAATGAGAATTGTTTTCTTTATTTTCAACATTTCCAACACCCCTGAATGACACTTTCTTGCTGATACAGCAACTAATTAGGTAGCACTAATTAGTTCAAGTTGGAATGGAATAGTCAAAATTGCCAAAATTGAGGTGACAGTCATTTCCTCAACAGAAGAAAATATAATAAGGGTAAAGTTATGCTTACCAGGATTACCATAGTCAAGCTGTTAGAGTTACCCTCCATGACCCCAAAAAGCAGCAGGCAATTGGTCACTAGAAGCATTAACTTTGGCAGTGCTCTTGGAAAGGTTTCTCTTCGACTTCGCCAATTCATAAGCCAATGCGATCGCTATCCAAAGTAATTCTACTTATTTTCATCCGTTCGTCAGTTCCTTGCACCGTCGATTGTTGAGAACGCTGCATTATTTCAAACAGATCTAAACAGTAAAAATGAGACAAGCTATATAAAAAAACCCTGCACTCAGGGACGCACCCAGGTTTTTGAAAATGGGCTGGCTCCTCCCAGTCTAAAATCTTTTACTTTCGCCAGTCGGTGGAGGATGAGGGCATTGGCTGGTAACAATCACCAGCAAAATGTTTAGCCATTAAACTGGCCACAAATGGTTGGTCAGAAACAACTTAACCAAGTTGTCAGAAGGAAGGAGTCTCAAAACGAAACTAATATGTAATTAATGTTTTAAAACAACAAACAGTTAAAACATTTACAAACAACTTTTCATAGGTGCTTTTGGTTTTTGGCATATCAAACTTTTGGTTTAGAAGCCAATTCCAGCTAGGCATTTCTCTACTTTTCTGGGGATCTAACCAACTTACCCTCAGGTAGTGATTTTGAAAATTACGAATTCAGGGCGAGTTTTGGGGCACAATTTTAACCAAAAGGGGCACTCACTTTTTCGTGGTGGGAGGGGAACAAATTCTGGAGGTCGTTTAGGGAGGACCGACATTCCTACCAATAAATTAAGCTCAAAATATTTAGGCAGACTACCTGGCTTAATTATTTTACGACGGGTTTTCATAGGGAGCTTCATGTTTTTTTGTGCAAAAATTACTAAAAATAACCATTTTACGTGTTTTGAGGCGAAAACTGGTAAAAGTTCGTTCAAAATCCTGTGACGCCGGAATTTTTTAAACCTTTATGGTAAAATGGTACATTCTGAGTTATGGGGGAGGTAGTAATCTGAGAGATGCATTTCATGGCAGTCACCTCGAATGCCCCTTCAGTAAAAATAAGTCACAGGGTTGCCATAGTCAAGCTGTTAGACTTACCCCTCCATCACCCAAAAAAGCAGGAGGTAGTTGATCACTAGAAGCATTTGCTTTGGCAATGCTCTTGCTTCTTTTCGACGTCGCCAATTCATAGTCTTCGGTGGAAGAAATGCGATCGCTATCCAAAACAATTCTACTTTTTTCATCCGTTCCTTAGTTTCTTGCACCGTCGATCGTTGAGAGCGCCGCATTATTTCAAACAGATCTAAACAGTAAAAATTAGAAAACTATATAAAAACTCTTCACCCAGGGGCGCACCAATGTTTTTGAAAAGGGACGGGTTCCACCCAGTCTGAAAATGTTTTGCTTTCGCCAGTCGATGGAGGCAAAGGGAATTGACTGGTATATACTTGCCCAATTCAACGTCAATCTCTGGGAGAGCAATAAATGAAAATTTCTAAAAATTTTTAAATTTTAGATTTAAAAAATTTAACCATGCTTCAGTAGTCTCAAACAGCTCATTTCTGTTTCCAAGCAAGGTCAAATCGTCTGCTTATTAAATCTTGGCATGTATTGCAAAACTTTAAATTATTTCATTTATATTACTATTCTAAGCAATGAATAAGTTATTTTATTTTAACTGTGCTTATGCTTATAATAAATACAATACTTAGTGCAGCATAAAGTGTTTAAAAATAACCGATATATACATATAATTATATAATACTCAAAACAAAACGTGGGTCAATCGATATTTCCACAAAGCATTTCGTTTTGTGCAGATAGAATAATGAATCAAATCTTAGCTTTGATGGACTTTTGAAACCATAAATAGTTAGTGATTAAAGTTTTGCTCAATGCGTTCGATCCAGCATAATTTTGGTAAATGTGTAGACTTGAAGAAAAGACCCACGTTCCAGTTTCTGTATGTAGACATTCATTCCAGGTCCCTAACTTAGCTCATAATTAATTCGATGTTCCCGTACCTGATATTGGAAAAACCAAAGCAAACGGATGTAATCATAGTAAAACTAACTAAATGTTCGAAGTATCAATATCCATAATTGTTTTCCATCCATCCATGACGTCAAATATAGTGGCTGATTCGGTTGCCTCAGCCAGCGCTTCCCAAAGCTAAGAGGGTCGTTTGATTTAGTTACAAGATTAATACAACATAAAATAAAGCAATTAGATAGTTTGAAGGCAATTAGTCTAAGCAAATCATCTAAGCAAATCATCTATGAAATATTAAAACAAAATATTTTCCCCCTTTGAGGTCACCTATCTTTACGGCATAGGCAGGTCTTGTATTTTTTAAATGAAGGGAATTCCTTTAAGAAGAAAGAGAAGACTGTTAATTTGACACATACTAAAGTCTGACCAAAAAATGTAGAGAGCGAAACTGTTTTGTTTATACTGAACTACCGGTACATTTTTGCTGCAGCAATGTATACATTTTCTGAACCGTCATGGCAAGAACTTTCTTTTGGTTGAAAAAATTTTTTAAAAAATTAAAATTCATCAAAAGAAGCCGATTTTTTAAGTTTTGAAAGATCAGTAGAAGTCAGGAATTAGCCGTTCTGGGGAAAATTAGCCCATGTCCCAAACATATTGAATCCCGAATATCAGCTGATTTCGTCAAAAATTGCGATAGTTATTCAATTTTTTCGATTTTCAAAAACCTTTGATCTTTGCCGCTTTTCCAACTTTGACTGGCTATTACTCGCGACTCACTCAATGCAAAAATTTTTTAATTGGATTTTCAGGACCGCTTACGTGTCAGCTTTCATGTGATATATGTGGTTTTTCAAAATTTGAAAATCGATTTTTTCGAAAAATACAACTTTTTGACCCAAAATTTCGACAATACGAATCCAGCAAAAGTGGGTACAAATAACATTGTCTTAAAGTTTAATCTGAGCTGAATCCAACGATATGAAGTTTTTGTGGCTACGGCTTAAATTGCCCCAGCAACGAATTTTTAAACAATTTCCTATTTCAGCTGATTTCTGACAAGTTGTGCTATATTGTGCATTGATTTGCCGCAAATAGTGTAAACTAGCCAAAAACCGGCTAAAAAGCGAAATTGTTTAAAAATTCGATGCGGATGCAATATAAGTCGTAGCCACGAAAACTTTATATCGTTGGATTCAGCTCAGATTAAACTTTATGATGATATTATATTTACCCACTTTTACTAGATTCGCGTTGTCGAAATTTTGGGTCAAAAAGTGGTATTTTTCGAAAAAAACCGATTTTCAAATTTTGAAAAACCACATATATCACATGAAAGCTGACACGTAAGCGGTCCTGAAAATCCAATTAAAAAATTTTTGCATTGAGTGAGTCGCGAGTAATTGCCAGTCAAAGTTGGAAAAGCGGCAAAGATCAAAGGTTTTTGAAAATCGAAAAAATTGAATAACTATCGCAATTTTTGACGAAATCAGCTGATATTCGGGATTCAATATGTTTGGGACATGGGCTAATTTTCCCCAGAACGGCTAATTCCTGACTTCTACTGATCTTTCAAAACTAAAAAATCGGCTTCTTTTGATGAATTTTAATTTTTAAAAAAATTTTTCAACCAAAAGAAAGTTCTTGCCATGACGGTTCAGAAAATACATACATTGCTGCAGCAAAAATGTACCGGTAGTTCAGCATAAACAAAACACTTTCGCTCCCTACATTTTTTGGTCAAACTTTAATAGCATATTTTGCTAATTATGACAGCTAAATTGTAATTGAAAGTAACATAGAATGCACTAAAATCTTAGGTAAATCCTGGCAATGTTGTAGATTATTCGAGAGGCTTTGCAATATTCGAGAAACATGCATTTATTTTAAAAATTTAAATTTATTTAAATTTAAAAATTTAAATATTTAAATTTTTTAAAATCAAATTTAAACTATTTAAAAATCAAACCCAACTGATTTAATTAGTTGAAAGTAATCGACATCAGATATTGCAAATGAGTTTAGTCTAGATTTCCTTGTAGTCACTCTACTAAGAAACTACAGCAAGGCTGCAGCATTCAATCGCTAGGTTTCATCAATTCCGAATTGTCTAGTATTGGAAACAATACGATTTCAAGTCAACTGCCCAAACCCGAAACTAATAATGTCTTCAGGTATGTACAGTAACCTTGTTGATTTGTAAACAATTAACGGCTTTAAGCAATAAATCAGATTTGAAATCAGTGTTTCTAAAAACAGAAGTTATTGATTATGATTCAGCATTATAGCTAAATGTCAATTGCTTGAGGATTTTAGTTGGTCAGGTTTAGTAGACAGTAGGGCCAAAGAAGCCAAGCCAAACCTGAGCAAAACGAATTGAATTTTTTGTGCAAGCCTAAACTGCGACCCTGATCCACACATTTTCTAAACTGTAGTCCAATCATCCTTGCTGGCAAGCAATGCGGGCCTGAACAGCTATTGTGACGATAGTTTGCCTAAACTGCGGTCCAAACTGTCCCAAAGATTGATTTTTTAGGCACTGTATCCCAAGACAGTTGGGGCCGCAGTTTATGCACTTCGCTGCTCCAAGAGAGTTTTACATTTGGCCCTATTGGCTTATTTGGCCCTATTGTCTACTAAACCCGACCTACTAAAATCTGCATGTACTTAGCGTCTGCATAACATGTGCCAAATATAAGAGAACTCTCCTAACAGGAAAACGTTCCAGGCCAATTGTTTATAATTCCCAGCAGGCTCAGCATGCTCAAATAATCGCAACCGCTGTCGACGAGAAACCGCGAAAACTGCAATAAAAGTTACATTTGCACAGTGACTAACACATAACACAATGTAAGGCAGAACACACACTGAAAAATTAATAAGGAGATAGAAATCCTCACTACGGGAAGAAAGAAGAGAAAAAGAGAGGTGAAGACAAGGAGAAGAAAGACAGAAATGGGGAAAATGCGTCTTACAAGGTGTTGCAAGATTACAGCGAAGTCGCAACAGCGCTAATTGCATGCAACGTAATAATACCTGTACGTTTTATTTTATTTTTGAATTTGGTACTTTTTGTGTGAGCTATGTGATGCTTAAATATATAATGTATGTACCATAACCTGTAAATGATAACAGATAACTACTAAATAATAAGTAATAAGTAATAGAAGAATCAGTGCCTACACCTCCAGCTGCTGAGCTTAGTTCATAATGACACTAAACAAATTTATTCTGTAGTTGGGTTCGTGAAATGACATGCCGTTTAAGGGGAATGGGCACTAATCTGGGGGTGCACAACGTTTGTTAGATTTCAAATCTATTTTGCAGACACATCAACCACGTGCCTGGCCGGTTCCTGACTTTGACGACACCCAGCAGAAATACTAAATATTTATCACAACTGTGGCGACACCCATCAGAAACATTAAATATTTCTCACAGCAGTTTGATTCAACAAAAACATCTACAATTGGCCACAGCAGCAGAAGGCATATTGGACAAAATATACATGTCATTAGGCATGCATGACATTAGCCATGGCATAACATCGGGACGAACTCATATGCAAAGAGCTGGTCAACTAAGGAACTTTTATTTAGAATTTTTGGTTAAATATTGTAACAAATAATTTTCTATTGTGTATACAAAGCCATCATTAGTGAAATCGAGTTAATACTGCTCCCTGTATGCTAATTTTGAGGAAAGCATCTCACCGCAGACATTGGATCTAAATCCCTGAATTAAATCACTATATATTCATCCTGTGGAAAGTCAAACTGTGCGTACAAGATATATGAAATAATTATTGTGCATCAAACAGCTATTTTGTTTTCCTTAAAACTTGTAGTATCTTTCTTTAATCCCTCTATGCTACATAAAATGTTTAAAATTGGACACATCTATCTTAAATTTGGTATGCCTATGTTTCTAACCACGCTGAGCTCAAATTTCAAATTCAAGTTCATATTGTGTAGAATTAAGTCAGTCATTTATTAAATTAATTAAAGCAATACCGATTTTTAAACAAACTAATAATAAGATAATTTGCATATGCATATTTGTGCAAGAAATTCTTGCTGAAGACAACGTCTTCATTAAACCGGAGAAAACAACAGTATGTGGATATTATACATCCTAATCATACTGGTGATAGTAATACTATATGTAATCGCATACATATTGAAAATTACACTTGCGTATTGTATTGTATACATGTATATCTGCCTTTATATATACATGTTTCTATGATAATATTTAAATTGGGTATAGGCAAAGTTAGTATTCTGCACATTATAAAATTGAAGTAAACAACAGTGTTAGGCAACAAAGAACTGTGTAAACTATGCCTTTGTATTTTTACACATTTAGAGATATTTAAAGAGTTTTCATCAATTAGATAAACCAGAAGAAATTGAAATCTGATAAGTACACTATGTTCGAATGCAAGAAACGGAATAGTACGACCACTAGTAAAATTTAAATAACAGCAGACTTTATAATGTTTATTTATCATGCTGCTACGTAGATTTGCTGTAAACGGTTTCAAAGTACTCTAAGCACATCTGCAAAGATCATAGTTTTCCTTATTTTGAACATTCCCAACACCCATGCATGACACTTTCATGCTGATACAACAAATAATTTAGGTAGCAGTAATTAGTTAAAGTTTGAATGGAATAGTGAAAATTGCCAAAACTAAGGTGACAGTTATTTTCTCGGAATAAATATATAAGCGGAGTAGAATATAACAAACGTAAAGTTATGATAATAGTTTTGATACACACTTGTAGAATATGCTACCAACTCCAATGCATGCCACTTTGAAATTCATAGAACAACCAATTAGTTAGCAATAATTAATTAATGTTTAAATAAAGTAACGAAAATTGTCAAAATTAAGGTAACAATTACCTTTCCAGCGGAATAATATACAATAGCCATAAATTTAACACGGAATGTTTGGTATCATCAAGAGTACATAATACATAAGAGTGTGACAACAGGCAAGCTCTCTGTTATCAGCTGTAGGTACATGCTATGTTCGCTAACGGCTGACCCCCCACAAACGTGTATGTGCTCTTCAAAGAAATTCGCACGCTATCTTTGCGTGTTAAAGCTCTAAGCAGACACACGTTGAACCAACTGAGTAGTTGTGTTTTCGAGATTTAACACGTAAAGATAGCGTGCGAATTTCTTTGAAGAGCACATACACGTTTGTGGGGGGGGGGGTCAGCCGTTAGCGAACATAGCATGTACCTACAGCTGATAACAGAGAGCTTGCCTGCTGTCAGACTCTTATATATCATGTACTCTTGGTATCATCATCTAGATCACATTTCCAACTACCCTGCATGATACTTTCATGCTCATAGAACAACTAATAATTAGCTATAATTAATTTATATTTGAACAATGTAACGATAAATTATAAGAAATTAAGGTGACAATTATATCCCCATCGGAATAAGGTATAATAACCATAACGTTAGCACAAAAAGCTCGGTATCATGTTGTAGAGCACATTCCCAACTACAGTGCGTGCTACTTTCACGCTCATACAACAAGTGATTGGTTAGCAATGATTAATTAATGTTTGAACAAAGTAACGAAAATAGTCAAAATTAAGGTGACAATAATATCCCCAGCGGAATAATAGATAATAGCATGCATGCATGCATATAGAACACACTCCCAACTCCACTGCATGACATATTAGTGATTATACATCGAATTGTGCTTACACAATATTAGCTGGAGTTCGAGTAGTTTCACATTGATGTTTTTTGATTTCATTGCCTGTTTCCAGATCTAATTAAATTGCAGGATTTTTTCTGTGTCAGTTTGTTTCTTCAAACAGAAGGTGATGTGCTGCAGTTGGTGATAAATAAATCTGTTTAGTAAGTAGATAAGTAGATAACGTAAGTATATCAGTAAAATAACTTTTTACTCCTGGAACTACTCTGATATGTATGAAATAAAGAGCAAACATTGGGGTACCTGTGGATCAAGAAACTGTTGAACTTGGACCTTTAAGCATTATATCATGAAGTGTATTCCCTGTGGCCAAATGGAAGTGGGTACTCCCGCCACTCTCTGCTTTGAAAATTGGTTATTAGTTAGTAGATTCTAAAAGGAAAGAGTTTAGCCAAGAAGGAGATAGAGCCAAAAAAGCTAAAATTTTTAACTTATTTGTCTAAATTTAAGCGGTCATCTCCCGGTAACTCCGCGCCTACCGAACCTTGTATTTGTCTGATATTCTTGTAATGGGGTCTTCCTGCTGGTGCCTTACCGATAGCCATCTAATAGTAGGCTGTGGCGTTCTTGTGCCTATTTCAACATAATAGTCACAAGTTCACAAGTTCACATGCCACAAGAGAATCCGGTTTCATCAACGATTAGTCACAAGCCTCAAGTCAAAAGCGGAAACACTGCTTGTGACAAGTTCGCCACAAGTTGATTTTCCAGTTTGGGTTTCATCAACCCACAAGCCACAAGTCACCAGTTCACAAGTACCTGCAAAGTCTCCTAAACTCTCACAAGTCGACATTGCACTTGCGGCTTGCAAACAATAAATGAATAAAAACTAGTATTAAATCAATTTTAGCATCCATTCTTGTAAGATTACATTTTTCTAAACGAACAAATATCCGTGGAGCTGCTGCAATAATTTTTGCCTAATCAGTGTTGTTTTCGGCTTTTTGTGTAAGTTTATGCGAGTTAGTGCTATTCTCTGCACTGAGACGATGTCTTTATTTAAAATATTGATTATCATTGCGATAAATGCAATTATACAACATTTGTACGTTTTTACAAATGAGTTCGTGATGCTGTAACGATATTAATTTGTTAACCATGTTTAATAGACTTATATTTTTTCTGTACGCCCCTAGTTGGTCTTGCACCGGTTAGGGGTAGTGTCAGCTTGGCGTTAATTTAGAAATTTAATTGGGGGTTAGCTGACACCGAATGATTTTCTTAACAATTACCCGAGGCGTTTCGCAAGGATGGAGATTTGCCCATCACAGGCTGTGTGATGAACGCACCTCGGCAGCTCCACCCGAAGGCGGCCGCCCCTTAACTCTCGGTTAATTGGTGACATGAAGGGGGATAGTAAGCGATAGATAGTGCCAGCTGGCACCAGACCCCCGTTTTATGAAACAAATCTGGTCCTGCTAGACCACGAAGTTTGGCAGTCCTACATACAAGTTAACAGGACACAGTAAATATAACTCAAATGCAATAAAGTTTAGTTTGGTGCTTCATGGAGAGGACTTTCTTGAATAGGCGGAATGTTGTTTTCTCTGACCTGATTATTGACGTGGTCAGAGGGGGAGGCTACGTTGATATGCAACCGTTGTATTTCCTTGGAATCTGAATCCTGCGATGAAAAACAAGGCAGGCTATAGAATCCAGAAATTTATATGTCCTGAGTTTACATCTGAAAACATGAGATTTCTTTTATTTAAGCCTCAACATTACCTTAATTGATATGGCCTATGGCCTACAATTTCCAGAACACGAGTCGAATTCACAAAAAGTTCTTCGTAAGTTATGGCACCGAATCATTTCTACTGCGACTAACCACGAAATTTACATTAATGACCGAATCTAACTTATCTAGCTCGAAGACCGCAAGACTTGTAATTTCAGTTAGATTCCATTAACCCTTAAATGCATAAGCTATTTTACCGACGTTAACGCATAACCTGGGTCAATTTGACCCAACACTAATTTTAGCTTCATGGAGCATAATATGTTGAAACAATGCTAACAAAAGCCTCAGAATAGCTTGTTAATTGACTGGAAAACTGATAATTACGATTCTGTCTTGGAATAGCAGCTAAAAACAATTTTTAGTCCAACTGCCAGTACCCAGGCACATATGACGATCAGTCAAAATAGCAATTGTTTTGAATCCCAAAATCACCCACAAGACTATTTCTGAAAGGAAAACAACTTAGACACCCTTTTAGAAGCAATCTCCACTGCTATATAATTTTAACCAGGAAGAATCAGGACTCCAAAGAATTGGCCAGTTAGGACACTTCTACCAGCACCTTTGGGAGAACTAACGGTAGTGGTTATATCTGTTTGTTGGTGATACTGATTCCATAATTTGCCAGGCGTTACCCCGTTACTACACAAGACTGTTTAGGACAGTCAACACTGGTGTTTAATGTCTAGCAGAATCGTCCTACTCAAAATGCTGCCAAGCAAGCTCTGCTTGGTTTCCAAATCGAAAAATAGGTAAAATTGCATGAAATTTACCACTATTCTGCAAGTGTTCAGCAGCTGATGCAAGAAAACGCTGCTACCTGTTACTCAATAGTCAAATCTGAGTGTTGCTTTGTGAATTTCATGACCTGGGTCAAATTGACCCAAGGGAAAATTATTGAAAATAATTTCTTCTGTCCAGAACCAAGAATTTTCTTGCGACTTTGACTTGGTTTTTAATTGTATCAGAGAATTTTGTGAGACGTCACAAGAAGTCGCCGGATAACAAGCCATTCTACGCTGTACACAGCTGTTTAAACAAGGGGGTGGGTCAATTTGACCCAGGTTATGCATTTAAGGGTTAAAATAAAATTTTATTTTGAAAAGAGTAGGAACTTTAAATTTTAATAACTTCTTCGTATTATTTATTAACTTCAGATATTCTTGAATTCTGCTATCTTAGCTGCATTGTCTCCGCAACTCATAAGAAGTCACGTGTGTGACTTCTGAGTTCTAACGTCATTTCAGCGCGTTTGAATGTTGTTTACTTGTGGCCACAAGTTGCCGGAAAACTTTGATGAAACCCAATTCTCGACAACTTGTGGCCACAAGCCACAAGCCCACAAGTTGTGGCTTGTGAACTTGTGACTAATGATGAAATAGGGGACTACATTGCAGCAACAAGGAGCTTACCCAACCACCGAGCCTTCCCCTGTTCTGTACTATTATCAGTTAAACGGTGGTTTAAATCGTCAAGTGTTTTAGTCCTTTGGTACTGTAAAGGACTGATAGAGTGCACGAACATAACACACATAAGCATATATGACACCCTAGTAGTTGACTAGCTGAGAGTAGAGTTGAGTTATAGCAGAGTTACGAAAATAATAATAACCAGTAGTGTTGTGCATTGGCCGGTGCGGCCAATGGCTGGCCAATGGCCGGCCATTGGCCGGCCAAGCCATTGGTCATTGGCCGAGCAAATCTCGGCCAGTTGGCTTGGCCGGCCATTGACCGTTGGCCGGCCATTGGCCGTTGGCCGGCCAACGGCCAATGGCCAACGGCCAATTGGCTGGCTGTTGGCCGTTGGCCGATGGCCGGCCAATGGCCGTTGGCCGGCCAACGGCCAACGGCCAACTGGCTGACCGTTGGTTGGCCAATGGCCGAGCTCAAATTTACTGATCTTGTGCGTTAACTGTTGAATAATTTAATTTTGCTGCATAATATCGTAAAGCTGCATAACATGTTGCTGTATAAACGTTACGTTAGATACAGTACTACAGATTTTCATTTAGATGTTGACAATTTTTATCGTTATTAGCGTTATTTTACAATTAAATTTGCTAATTGCATGCAAATTTTAAGTGTGCTAACAACGTAGTTTTTAAATTTGTCTCTCGGGGAACGTCTCATCAATTTATTGCGGCCCTCTAGCAAAATTAGAACAGAGTTATCGCGGGTTGGAGCTAAATGTTTGGAAAAACTATTTTACAAATATTGTAAATTGTAAATTGTACTATTGAAATAAAGTTTAATTATGTTGACGCCTAATTAAGCACGGTAGACGAATAAAAATAGTAAATTCCAGCTCGCCAACGTTGACAAATAGCTAAAGAACGGCCAATAGCTTACGGCCAAGAAACAGCCAACGGCCAACGAGCGGCCAACCAGTTGGCCGTTGGCCGGCCAACGGCCATTGGCCGGCCATCGGCCAACGGCCAGCCAATTGGCCGTTGGCCATTGGCCGTGGGCCGGCCAACGGCCAATGGCCGGCCATCGGCCAACGGCCAATTGGCCGGCCAACTTCAAACTCCGGCCAAGCCAAGCCAAGCCAACCATGGAAATTTTCGGCCAATCCCAACACTAAAAACCAGAAGAAGGGTTTAGTCCTAATCTACGTAATTAGAACTTTTGGTGTAAATCTGAGTAACTAATTTTTCAAAAGAGTGTGGCGACTCTGGTATATTAACTGTAACCAATAATTGTCAATATACTTGTATTATTAATATACCATGTCTTTCGCGTTTATTACTATTGTAATTCGTAATTGACCTGTCAGTAACTGAAGTAATTAAACAGAGTGGTGTGCCCTAAACTCGGACTGCATAGCAGCAACGAACAGATCCGGTTGTGCTCTTCAACGACATCAGTAAGCTTTCTTCAGATCTCAAAGATCTGACAGGACCTCTGAAAGAACAGAAGAACTGAGTTTGTGCCTGTGATCTGCGTGCCAAGGCTCTCTAATCTTGTTTCGACAGTGAACGAATAGAGCGAGTGTCGACCCCTCTCGCATCTACTGTTGATTTAGACTAAGCAAGCAACGAAGTATAGTCAGTCCTACTCAAATCGGCTATGGAGATCCCCGATTTTGGCAAACCACCTTTCGGAAAGCTGGTACATAAGTTTGTAATCACTAGCAAACGCGCTGACCTTTGTGTGATAGTACTTTACTGACTTAGGCAGTGACACCAGACCAATTCAGTTTCTGACAAATCATATCAAATTAATCGTAAACAGAAGTATTCAGTATTCAGTATTCATTCTTCCAAAAGCAGAAATGGAGAGCGCAACTGGATCTTTCAAATGAGTATAATCATAACTACGCAGCTGCTGCTCAACTGTCAGAAATTAGCAAAAACCGTCCTGAACGAAAATCTCAAAATTTTGAAGAAGCGGGATTGCGCGGAGTGTTTTAGAGCACAAATGAACTTATCAAATTTCATCTTGGAATGAGCCGTCAACCAACAATATGTGTTCAAATGGAATCACCACCTTAAGTCTTTCCTATCTCTTTTCTTCAGGACACGGCCTAGTCCTATATTTAATTTTCTGAACTCTCACAAAATGTCGTGGAGGCAGCTCTGGCTTTCAGAAGAATCCAAATTAACACCAGATTGCACTAATGAAGGTTAGCTCGGTGTTAAGGTGACCTCAAGGTTAACTCGGAGTTAACCTGATAATTCTCAGTTAATCCGTTGCACCAAATCCGGTTAAGTTAACCTCGAGGTTAACAACTCCGAACAAACTTGGTCTTTAGCGGCAGAAACTTAAACCTGATTCCCATCAGGAGGATTAACTGAGGACTAACTCAATTTATAAGATTTCAGCTTTCGTTTTTTGGACATGTTCGTCACTGTCAATTCAAACTATTGTTTATACATGTTTCATGGTATTTACAAAAACATTTTCTCACTTTAGTTTTGTATGCTTCTCCCGAGGTTCCATCCACTAGATCGGTCATAGCCTTGAGCTCTTAGTTAAGGTGGTGATTCCCTTTGGTCACATAAAGTTTGCACCATTATTACTCATTCATTACCAGGAGTTAAGAAGCCATTTTTATATCAAAATGTAGCTTGACATTTTCTCTTTTTAATGCATACCACGAAACTAATGTTGTTTTTCTAAAATATTTTTAACACATTTTAGAAGAAGTATAATTTTCCAGAATTTTTGCAGGCTCAAGTAAATTTTTTCGCGAGACATCGGTTATATCATTCGATACCTCCATCAAATAGCTGGGGACGATTTTTTATTTATTGTGAAATCGCTCTTCGTTGTAGAGAAATAAGCTGAAATATGTGCGTAACCTGTATTTTGCCTACTTTTTCCAAATTTGTCAAGCGATTACTTTAGCTAGAAAGCAGCAATCGGGGCAACTAAAAAATCGTCCCTGGGTATATTTGTGCAGAACGTATTAAGGTAAGTAGCAGCCCTCCAGCTTACATGGCGAATGCTCCATAATCTTTGGAAAAAAATTGGTCGTGTTTTTGCAAAAACTACATTTTTTATGATAGCAGCCTACAGGATAGCAGTTGGAAGACGATCATGCGTCGGATAATTTGCCCCTATGAGACCTTCAGATCGACGCCCTTAGTTTGATTTTAGGGCTTGCACAGTTCAAGAAATGATGGATTATTTGATTTCTGCAAAAATGACAAGTTTCCGACGCCAAAACAAGAAAATCGGCTATATCTCACGGTAGTGAAAAGCTAGAAAGTTGCTTTAAAAAGCAAAAATGTGAAGCTCGATGAGATCTTTCGAATGAATATATTCATAACTGTGTAGCTGCTGCCAAACTTTCACAAATAGGAAAAAACTGCCCTGACCGGAAATCGCGAATTTTTGAATCCGGATTGCGCGGAGGGTGTTAGAACGCTAAAAGAACTTATTTCGGAAAGCTTCGTCAAATTTCATCTTCATTTATGCCGCCAACCAACAATATGTGACCAAAAGGAATCACCACCTTAAGGAAATTTATGACTTAGCTTGGAAGCAACCTTAGGGTTAAATTAGTCGTCAGCTAACCTTGGCAGATGATGATTTTATAAATTGGCTAAACAAGGGAATCTCATTGGTTAAAGGTAACCCTGAGCTGAAGCTTATGGCTTGTTATTCTTGACAACACCTAGGTTGGTGCAACGGCCTAACTTTAACTTTAAGCTACAAACTCTAACGCTAACACTGAGCTAATTTTAGTCCGATTTGGTGCCATCGGGCTTAAATCTGTTGCAGTAGGTTCAATAAATTTTAGTAAACAATTGTTTTGAAAATTAAATAAAGGTCGCGGCGTTATCTGGTTCTCGATTCCTCCGCAGCTATTATCGATTAGTGTAGGTTCATACTAAGCTTATGCAGTACAATACAAAATCGAAATTGCACCAAATCAAATTGGCATTAGCACTGGTCGGTTGGCGAATAAACTCCTCCTTGTCTTTACAAGTGTTGACGAATTGGATTGGATGGGATGGAATGAGATGGAATTTAAATCTCGTCCCATTTGGAATCGGTGGGATTATCTGGGACTAGCAAAGCTTGACTGTGAAAATAAAAATTTTGAATCTTAAACATAAATGATTCAGCAGTGCATATCAAGATTCAAGAAAGCTGACTTTAGGGTAGTGTTGTAGTCCTGTCGGTTTTTTGACTCAGCTGGCCGGACCCGGCCGGCCGAGCTCTTGAACCCGGCTGGCGGCCGGCCGGTACCCGTTTTGCCCTATTTTTCGTATATGTTGCAAAATATTTAGCGCTAATTAATGCATACAGTTACTCCTAGTTATGTATAACAAATAAAATCAAGTAATGTCCTTTTTCTGAAGACCGGCCGGCCGGCCGGCTGCTTCTGATTGTCGGCCGGATTGTCGGCATAGTGGGCCGGCTGACCGGCGGCCGGCCGCCGGCCGGCCGGGTTTTCCTCGGCTTTCAACAACTCTACTTTAGGGGGGGTCCATTTTTGGCCGATTTTCGACCATCTCCGATTTTGCTCATTTTCACATATTTTGTTATCCGATTGGTATATTTTAACGAATTTTTAAAACGCGAGTAATTTCACATCAAAGTTGATGTCAGTATGTGTTAAACATAGGAAACTGAAAAAGTGGTGATTTTTTCCGTCTTGAGAAATCTTGCCAACGACAAAATGGAGCACTTCAACGTCCATTCTATATCATATATACGATCTCGAAGGGTGATTTGTATGAAACAGAATTAATTAATTAATTAATTTAGGCCCTCAAAAATTTTTAATTAATTTTTTAAGTTTGCGAACAGCCAAATTTTACTGTATTGAAATGTTAGAATTGGGGGTCAGCAAGTTTGGTGAAATATTCTGAAAGCTGTAAGGCCTAATCAAAAATTATACTTCCTACAAATCACAGCATATGACAAGACAATTCGAACGATACCAATTGATCTTGGTTAGCTCTGTCCGATTTCGAGATTTCTCTAGCGCAGAAATCTCAATTTTGAGCAAAATTTCGGAAATTCCTGTTTTTTGGCAAATAACATAGAGCTATGGCACCACAGACCTATAAAATGTTAGACTATCTATTAGCGCACCATTAACGATGACTTTAGGTCAAGTTTGGGCACAAATGGTGCAGGTTAGGACACTCAGTCGGTCGCTGGGGTCAAATATGTGGGTCTGACAACCATGATATCAAAAATAGCGATTTTTCTAATTTTTCGAAATATGTTAAGTTTTAGCTCTCAATCGAGAGCTCTCATTGTTGGGAACATTTGTTCTTCTTGGACCATTGCCCGCAAATGCACCAAATCCAAGTTATTGGCCTTTAAATAATTTTCGTGGTCAAGGCTTCTCAGCGTCGGTGCTACTCTCTAAAATCATTAAATAAAGTCATAAAGAAAAGTTTTCCCATTAAAAGGTACCATAACTTCTTTGCTTGCATCAGATATCAAGCATACAACCAAATGAAGCTCCATGCTCAAGGTAGTTCAGGTGTACAGTGCCTTTACTTTTTGCGGCACCGCCGTTTTCACCTGTCTTCAAATTGCATGCAATTAATAGCCGGTTACTCATTAAGTACTGAGCGAAACTACTCGAAATTGAAACTCGATATGCAGGACATATGTTACAAATTTTTGTGTGAAAATGAGCAAAATCCGTGACCATAAAATTTTTCATGGTGGACCCCCCTTAAGATCAAGACATTGCTGTAACTGTCTTTTCGATAGTTAATACGATGTACATATTTTTTTAATTTTAGATTTCTGTCGGAGATTAACTGCTACTTAGATTCAATTTTATAGAGTTGTTGTTTCCTATCGTAACTCTACCACAGCACAATAAATTCTAATTTAAGCTATTTTTCTCACGGTAGATAACTGTGGTTGGCAAACTCTAGATTAAGGTTTTGAATCTAACGAATTGGATGGAACGAATTGGATTTTTAAACCAAGTTTTTCAATAACCAAAAAGTTTTTCTGCGAGCTGTTTTTAGCTGAGTTAGTTGTACAAACTGTTATCAGCATTGCCATTCAAAAACAATTCAAATTTTAATATTTCACGTATTACCATTTACATACTACTGACTGTAATGCTGGAAATATTAAAGTATATTAGTCTGGGCTACATTCTTCTCTACTTTCATGGGAGGTCAAGCTGTTAAGAAAGAATTGTGTTTGGTCAAACCAGTCAAACCAATGGTAATTAGCTGGTCACTGGGCGGTTTAAATTTGAACTTGTGACATGAACTGAAACTGAAAATGTAACAATCATATGAAAGGCCATATGAACTCTACTGATTACACATTGTGGGATATTAGCCATTGTCTGATTAAATTCAGCTGCGCAACAGCGCAGCGGTGTGGTGCAGAAGCGCACTGTTCTCAAAAAGTTAGCGCAACAGTGCGTCTAAATTATTGAATGTCCACGAATTCAAATGTTTACTTATGCGTGAATGATAAAGCCAATTTCTTTTCTGGACTAGCTACAGCACTAGTTTTGCAACTATAAAAGGAAGCTTCGCAAGGAACTCAGTCAGTTGTGTTGGGTTTGGTCGGGGAATAGCGTTCGAGTCCGATTGGGTAGGTTCCCGAATATCAGAGTTGGACTCTCGAAGTTCACTAGTGTTGTTCGTCTGTATCTTTGTTTTGAATGAGTATTTGAAATAGCTTCTGTTATTTCTTTTGAAGTCTACTTTTGTATTAAATTCAGAGTAAAGTCACGTTATGGTTTTCTCTTCTCTTCTCACTAAGTAATTATAGGGCGTCCCTTTTACAAAGAGTTCTGGCACTCGGTCTACATTTTCCGAGAGATTCTACACTTAGGCATCACACCGAGCACGAACCGAGCAATCATTTATTGTAAAGTATTGTTTAGCTAGGCAAGTTATTTGACTTTCCTACAATAGCTATGCAGCTACTGTCTATCTGTCAGTAACCGACAAAAACTGCCTGGAACGTAGACGTAGAATTTTTGAAGCGGGACTGCACAGACGGTGTCCGAATGCTGAAAGAACTCATTTTAAAAATCGACAAAAGCCTTGATTTGGGCCGTCAATCAACAATACATGCGCAAAGTAATCACCACCAAGGTACCCACGTCATCATACAGGTGGAGTGTGCTCGGGCTCAGTTGTAAACAGATCTGCCTTCTCATGAAATTATCATAGGACAAACTTATATTTTACAAGCTTCCTTTTAATTCTATTAGTAGCAAAATGGATTGACCGTTTTGAAAGCATGGAGTCAGAAAAATTGCAAAAAGTGCAAGAGCGGCTAACTTGCATCCTTTGCTTTAGCTGTCGTATGACAATGCATCTTTTCAAACTGCTCAGCAAAACCAAGAACGGCTTGAAGAATTTCTTTAAGAATGCTACTGATGGACGAGTTAGGCTGCAGCAGTCGTGCCCAGAAGAACTGTTCGAGCCTTTTCTAAAATTTTCTGGATGCAGGTAACTCTGTTCACGGACATTGTTTCCGACGTAGTTGAAAAAGGGGCACAGCTCTTCCGTCCTGAATTAGTGATGCTCCACGCGGAGAATTTTTGCGACTTCAGCAAGTTCAAGTAGCCGTGTGCACAGGCTGCTAATTGTATCCTGTTGCTACGGCTAATCGGAATTGAAACGGAAGCGCTTACGCTCTACACGCAGTATCAGTTTATTTTCAGCACGTCATTCCTTGAAAAATTTAAGAGCACAAGACCAATCGATTTCACACAAAGAATTGGAAGATTTTTCAGTCCCCGGCCATTTCTTTGTGCCCAATCATAAGCGCCGGATATTATAAAGAAATTTTGAAAATAAATTCCACCAGTAAGTTTGTGAGATTCTCTAGTCCTATTACTGACATATGCTGAAGGCAAGGTTTGGGTGGTTTTTACCTTTTGTCCAAAACACGGGAAAACGGTTTTGTGCGAGAGGTGAGCTTCAGGCCTGAGAAGAGGAGTGAAAGTTCACCCATCACCCTCCCAAAGACATGACTATACGGCATATTAGTGTGACAACCATGGGATAATGAGCGGGAAATGGGGATGGGAGGGAGTCCAGGATACCCTTAATAAACAAAAAAATTAGAAACAATGATTACACCTTGTTCGGAGAATGTAAAAGTGGTAGACCTCTTTTTAGCGAATCTATATGCTTCAAGAAATCTTAAACAGAGTTAAAAATTGATTAAAATCGCGAGTATTTATTATTTTTGGCAAGCTTTAAACTTAGGCAACTATATACATATATATATATATAAATATATATGTGTGTGTGTGTGCAAAAGTGCAAAAATTCTTCAACTAGCTCCCAGATCTCCCCTTTGTGCTTAACGTTTAAACCCCTCCCTTTTCAAAATCCTTTGCTCAGGAATTAATCATGTCGAAGTCAAGCCTCGGCTGTACGGCATAACTTATTTAGCCTAAGCATGATACAGTTGCTAACATCCAGCCTGTTAACTCTATATTCTATCCATTGCGATTCATTGCATTCATTTCATTGCATTGCGATTCTATCCATTGCGCTTATAGTTTTGTTGCTAATTTTACTTCATTGTACACAGAATTCATGTTTGTAGGTTCTCCATCAACTGTTGGAGGAAACAATATGAACCCTGTTCAGGCCTCAGCGATCAATCAGGCCGTAACTGCTCGCATTGCCTCTGTGGCCAAGAAAAATACCACTGGATCAGTGGGTGCTCGAAATTTGTCCCTTTCCAATCAGCAAACAACAAACCAAAGCGCCACTTTGCCAAATACCAAACGTGAGTTGAGCATGCTTTACTATCTACGTACATGTCACAGGGTATTTTTTAGGGATTTTTTTCCGGGAGGGGGGGGAGAGAAATTTTCGACGGGGGGGGGGAGAATTTTTTGCGAAAATGAGCCAAAAATGGTATTATTTGGCGTATTTTTCATGGTGAAACGCAAAAAGTTCTCAAAAATGCCAGGATTTAAGCTAAATCCCGGGGGGGGAGAAGCAAAAATCCCGGGAGGGCGCGATTTCGGGGGGAAGACATTTTTGGCCCCCCCCTGTAAAAAGTAACCTGTGGTGTGTATGTGTGTGGTGTGTGTGTGTGTGGTGTGTGTGTGGTGTGTGTGGTGTGTGTGTGGTGTGTGTGGTGTGTGTGTGGTGTGTGTGGTGTGTGTGTGGTGTGTGTGGTGTGTGTGTGGTGTGTGTGTGGTGTGTGTGTGGTGTGTGTGTGGTGTGTGTGGTGTGTGTGTATGTATGTATATATATATATACATATATATATATATATATATATATATATATATATATATATATATATATATATATATATATATATATATATATATATATATATATTCAAAATCGGGGTACGCCGCCAGGATCGTATCTTGCGCTCACTGAATAAACCGAACCAGCTGTGACTCTCGAACTGCGGACGTGGGCATTATATACAAGTGTTTTTAGCACAGACAATATGCAAGAACACTAAATTCTACAATCTAAGGCCCAACCGGAGGACAACCGAGCCTGTTTACTTATGATAAAGCCAATGTCTTTTCTGGACTAGCTACAGCATTAGTTTTACAACTATAAAACGAAGCTTCGCAAAGAACTCAGTCAGTTGTGTTGGGTTTGGTCGGGGAATAGCGTTCGAGTCCGGTAGGGTAGGTTTCCAAATGTCAGAGCTGGGCTCTCAAACTGCTTTGGTAAGTATACTTTAAGGAGAACGGACTTGGAACTGAGAACTTGGATTCTGACACATCGAATTTTAAGTAACATTAATTGTTTTGGCTTTTGGCCAATTTTTCGACCATCTCCGATTTTGCTCATTTTCACATATTTTGTAGTCCCTCTGCTTCCTCAAAACAAGACAAGAGCGGTTTGCGAAATATTGCTTCTATCGTTCTGTAGAGCCCTTGAAAGGTTGACCTTAACATGTGTTAAACATAGGAAAACGAAAAAGTTAGGTTTACAAGTTTGTTGCAGAAAAATTTTTTGTTGTATAAAAGATACAGCGCTACAACTTTGCACATATGTTTAGGACACATTTTAGAGTGCAAATAACCCTTCTGGTACAGTTCTGTTGAGTGGAGGATTTTTAGCGATTTTTTAAAGTCAAAATTTTGGAAAATTGGTGCTTTTTGTACCATGAAAAACCGGACCAGCAGAACACTTTGGTCTCTCCTGCACGATTGGCAAATTTTACAGAGATCGCTTATAGATAGTTGCACTCCACCCATACACAGAATTTTTATGACAGTAGTTGCAAATTTCTGCCATTTGTAGTGCTCTCAAAAAACTTGCCACAAAATGTGCTAATTTTGCAAAAAATCATCATTTTGCACAATTTTCACGCTCATTTAATAATTTCCCATTCGTTATCCACTCGAAAGTCACCAAACTGGGCGCATAAAACTCTCAACGCCTGCCGGACATTATGATAAAGGCAAGTGCTTCATATAGGCAAGATACAGCGCTACAACCTGCTGTACATGTTAAGGACATATCTGAGAGTGGAAATAACAATTCTGGTACAATTCTGTTGAGTGTCGGATTTTTGAAAATTTTTCAAAGTCAAAATTTTGTAAAATTGGTGCTTCTTGTACAACGAAAAACAGGACCAGCGAAACATTTTTGCATCGCCTGCACGATTGGCAAAAGCTACAAAAATCCCTAATAGATAGTTGCACTCTCCACATACACCGAATTCTTATGACAGTAGTTTCAAATTTCTACCATTTGTAGTGCTCTCAAAAAACTTGCCACAAAATGTGCGAATTTTGCCAAAAATCGTCATTTTGCACAATTTTCACGTTCTTTTAATAATTTCTCACTCACTATTCATTCAAAAACCACCAAATTTGGCACACAAGTTTCTTAATATTTGCAGAACATTGTAGTAAAGTCAAATGCTTCAATGTTTTAACATTTCGTCCTGTCGGCTCCTTTGATCTCGTATGGGTCAAAATTGTCAATTTATAAAATTTCCAAAATATGGTCAAATTGGGTATCATTCGATAGCTAACGAAGAGCTGAACAACTTTTCTAATAGAACTATGTGTCTGAAATGCAGTATCTGCAAGTTAGAGCAAGTTAAAATTTGGGGGCACTATTAGCTGGAAAAGGTGCAGGTCACGATTGAAGATTGCATTGCCTACGACTGAGTCTCAAAATGACTCGAGCCTACGACTCAAAATGCCGGAGACATTTTTGTACTGAAATATTAGCAAACCAATAATATTAATTTGCCATATTAGTTGACCCCAGTTTCGCTGCCGCTCTGTCTCCACAAGACCTTGTAGGGCAAATAATGGAATTTTTCAAGTTTTCCAACTTTGAACTCGAATATCTCTGTCACCGTTTGGTTCGAACTCTTATCTTTTGTCTTGTTTTTGAGAACATATGTATCTATATTGTGTGCTAAAATGAGCAAAATCCGTTACTATCGATGCTGACCCAAAGCGACCCCCCCCTTAATGAAGCAAATTACTAAACCAACCTATTAAAAAGCTTTTTCCCAACAAGAACAACTCCCACATAACCTAGTGTCACCACAAGTTAAAACTAAGTAATCAGAAACTGGTAGAATATATATACTAAATATGTTTTGTACATTACTGCAATAAAGTAGTTAGCCAATCCGATTTTCTATTGTTTTTCAAGACTTCTAAAGCACTGTTATCTCCGAAAAGTACAATTTCTGACCAGTTTCAAATTGACATTGTCTTCAACTTTTTCTTATATTTAAATCAATGTTCTTCTTACAAGGAAAATAATGATAATTTTGTGATTTAAATTTGTGAAATTTATATTTTTTGAGTACGTATCACTACTTGTACATTATTATATTATTATTATTATTATTATTATTATTATTATTATTATTATTATTATTATTATTATTATTATTATTATTATTATTATTATTATTATTATTATTATTTTATAAAAGTTTTATCAATATAAAAATAACAAATATATAATAACGCAAAATACTAAAAATACTTCTATTTAACTATTGCCCCCTCTTTCAACATTACAGTTGAATCCTTTCCTATGACTTAAGTGTAAGGTCAAGTACCCAAGAGAACAATAGTGTGGCGAAGTGGTGTCTCACAATCGGATCCACTGCTTTCCAAACAAGTACACTATAACCTGATTAACGCCAAACAGTCTATCTAGAATTTTAATATCTGGCATGTTCTTGTTCTGCTGCTTACTACTGCGTAATTGGCGAACTTTCGATCTAAAGTACACAGAATATAACTCATGATTTTGTCAAGCTATTACCATCTTAATATGTTCTACTCAAAGAAGTAACGTTAATACTGAAATGACGCAACCTAGACGACATATGTCGGTACTGACCACAAAGAGCACTGCTTATCTTTTATTACTGACTATTAAGAAAGTAGCTGTTTACATAAGAGTTCTTTTTTAATGAAGGAAACCTTTTAATCCGTGACCTGGATTTTAGTTGAGTAAACCGCTCAAAACTGGACCCCGCATTAATCGGACCAGTTTACAAATTCTGGCCAATGTTCTCCAATTATGTTATGAGCTATTCAACAACTTCAAAGTTTTTAGAGCATTCGCTACAATTTGCTTAAAATATAATTTTTTCAAAGGATAGCTCTTTTCCTTCTATCTTTGACGGAATCTACCACCCGTTGTGGTGTCTACCCGGCTTTGGAAACTATTGAAAAAATGCTAACACGTCGCTAACACGTAAGTTTTGTGCAAAGCGTTTAGGGCTTATCCTTTTTCACTGCAGTTCGAAACCTCAAACCTAAACCAATCTATTAACAAGCTTTTTCTCAACAACAACAACAACTCCTACATAACCTAGTGTCACCACAAGTTAAAACTAAGTAATCAGAAACTGATAGAATATATATACTAGTCTTACTAGCTGCTCTGCTGGAGAACTACAGTTTAAACTGCTAAGACGTTGGTCTTTGACGGAGAAATTAAAACCTAAGATGCTTCCACAGTTAAAATTTGAAAGCCATTATTTTACGATTTTACTCCAAAAAACAATAATTGCAATTGAGTACGGACGGAGTATGAACTTATAGGAAAGCTGCAGCAAGTGTGAACATCCTATGTATGTAAACTGAAAATCTGTAATTATATATATATATATATATATATATATATATATATATATATATATATATATATATATATATTGAATACAATGAATATTATTCAACATGTTCACATTATATCAAGAGTGTATAATAGATAAAAGAGTATGACACTCTTAAGCTATCATGTTGAAATAATGTAAGGTGTGCTCGGTGCGTTAAGTCGGAACCCCGACCAACAACAGTTCGAAGGAATGTAGTGTGCAACAATTTTTATACCATTAGAAAGAGCAGAAAAAATGCTACGAAGTTGTCGAATTAGTTCTTTAATTGCAATTAAAGTTGTAATTAATTAATTAAATTAACTAATAAATCAAATACAGTAAGCCTTAGGCTAATGGGCCAATCAGCGAGTAGACACACGCTTATATGAAAGCGTGTAGATTCTAAAAATTCCCCTGAATACCTTAAACTCGTTAATTGACTGTTTACTGGAGTGTTTGGTACTCATGCGGCATTTTCGGATGCAAAAATGTCTATTTTGCAATGCGTCGCTATCTTTATGGTTGACCTTGCCACAGGGGTATAGGTGGTACTTTAGCTGGGCATTTGGGGCGCTAGATGAGACTCCTCCAAGATACGTAAATAATGCTTTCTGTTACTTTGAATTAAATCTAAGATCTTGGCATTTGAAAAATACTTTTAGTGAAAGTTTCTCAGATTTGGCGCTTTGGAATTCTTTAGAAGTTAATATAAAAACCGATTTTTCAGGCCATTTTTGGTGACCCTTGCCCAGTTTTCCCTTCCCCTTTCCGCTGGCGGCTGGTAGGGCTTCTAGTATCTTGTACGAAGGCAAAGAGTGCTCTAGCAATTAGGAACAGAAGGAATGATAAACCGTGCCAGAAACACTGAATATACGTACTTATTCGGACAATCTTCTTCTCTTCAGACTCCTCGCTGCGTTGTAAAATTTTGCACTGAGAGGTTTTGCCTTAATTTTTCTGTTGAAGTCCCAGCGCCCGTCATTAATGAATGGACCAGAAAGAGCTGGCCTGGTTCCTCTCGGCTATACTCCGTGATAATGATGACATCAGCGGATATCTCCATCCGGCCTGCCAGATTTTTGATAAGTAGTTCTGTCAGCCTTTGCCAACCGGCATCGGATAGCAGGCCATGAAGGTTATTGGCGGTTGAATGGCGAGCATTTATTTCTTCACTTAGATTAACCAGGGTCACTTTTTCGGCGCAATTGGAAGAACAAAAGAGATCTGCTTCTGGTCATTTCCAGCAGCCTGGTGTTTGGCGGACGCCCCGGATCTGCTAACGCCCATACATTTTTCTAGAGAGGAAGTACCACAAAGCTGTTGTAAAACGTCTGGGTAATGGCACTTTGGCAACCATCACAGTCTTCTTTGATGACGGTACCACATCCGCTGAGATGTTTTACAAACATCAGAATAGAGCAATTTTGATAGGTGCGGCATCCTTTCCACTTTTATACTTTGCTTAATGAAATGTTTCAAATGGACGCTTGTTTCGTAGACTCTGAAAGGCATGCTTTAAACATATAGATTACGGCATTACAACTGACATTCGTTCTGCTAATTATTGATGTGGACCGGATCGGCGAATCAGATTGGAACGACTGATCCATGGTGGGATCGGATCGGATCTGATCGATAAATTTTCAGATCGGATCGGATTGACCAAATTTTCGGAGCGGATTGGATCGACAAATTTTCAGATCGGATCGGACGGATCAGATCGGCATGATTTTTTCCGGATCGCCGATCCGGCAAATGAGGCTAAATTTTCGAGTTTCACAAAGATGTTGCCACTCATTGCTAGAAAAATTTTCCAGTTTCAGAAAAAAAATCCAAAAGTTCCATGTGAAGTTTATTCTAATGAGGAATTTTTGTTGAAAATGTGTTCTTTCTACATTTCTAAATTTCAAAATTTTACTTTTTCTCTTATTTTGAATTTATAATACCAAATTAGTTATGCATTCATATGCTAGTCAAGTTGTATTGCAGAAAGTGTTGAAATTATCTTGGCAGTTTAGACTTAAGTATATAGGTTTTGTAATTATTTAAGACAGTTATGATATTTGACGATGTAATATTAAAATTTTGTCTTCTGTGCCGTTCCTAACGACTCCGAATTTAGAAAAAGCTGAGAAGTCCACTAAAGCTGTATGACACTAGGTTACGAAAGTCAAGCACAGCCTGCATTCAGCTTATGCAAATCTTAATCGATTTAGTTCTTGTTGTTGTTGTTATTACCGAGCTACCCAGCCAAGAGGCTATATGAGGGCGCTGACCTTTGTCTCTCCCCATCAGTCATAACTAGTGTGACTCTTGCTTCGTCGCCTGAATGCTGTAACACAATGGGAGGCTGGAGCAGACACCTTCTTGGCCTTACGGCTCCTCATTGTAAGACATCCATTAACTGCTCATTCGCAAGGTAGATGAGCACAGCATCTTTCGACACTCCAAGCCCCAAGCGCAGATGGTGTGGGATCTGAAACAAACCCGGAAAGTTGTGTGATCCATTTCGAGTATATGACTCGTTTGCGCCCAGCACTCCCTCGCAGGAGGTAAGCGGACCACATTGCAGAAGTGCTTGTATATTCCAAGGGGGGTACCGTCCACCGGGAACTACGCGCCTTACTCTTGACGATAAGTGGATTAAGTGTTCTTTTGAGTGTACTACCCCCAGCAATGCAGCACACGGGCCCAGCAATTTATCGCCTCATCCGACCGGCGGAGCAGCGACCTAAGTTTCTTGCTCAAGGAAACAATATAACATCATTATGGCTAAGGTGGGAATCAAACCTCGGGCCTTTCGATCCTGTGTTCAACGCATTAACCATTCGGCCACACGGTCACATCGATTTAATTCAAATTTGGAACCGATACAATTCCACAGCTTCGATATGCAATACAGTTATGAAATTTGTAATTTTTAAACGAAGCCGAGAGGAGAAAGAAAAAGGTTTGATTGCCGATTTTGCTGATGCATTGTATTAACGGTTTTGGGGCACTGAACATGAATTCTTGTTCGGAATTTGGATTAAGTTTGTCCTACTCTTGGCTCAACATAAAAACTTTCACTCACATTGTGGAACTGGCCTCAAAATCGTGTTTACCTTTATTTGTAATTTCAACTCAAAAATTGACAGTTTTGGCAATTCAATGTGTTTGTGCTCAAATATTTGCAAGTGTATTTTTAGAATTATATATATGCAATTTTTTACTACTTGAAATTTTTCGCAACGTAGTTGGCACATTAATGCAAACTACGTGATAATTCTTTTTGCAACGAGTTAAAGGAGCTAAAGGAGTAAAGATATCTCCATCCCTTTCACGTAAGGGGAATATTTGGTAATAAATCGAAAAGCCCATTTTAGTCATTTTAGTCAGCCCAGTTAAACGAGCTCTTTTAGCCCACACGCCAAAAGTTTCAATATTTTACAAGTTACAATTATATCTGTCGTTTTTGATACCCACTTTTAGAATTAACAAGCAATATTGTCTACAAAAGAATAAATGTTGTCAGAGGTACATTTTTATAAACTGTAGGCCTGCTGCGCAGAGGAATTATTTTTAAGTTAAAGAACATGATATTTAGCAACAACCGTCCAAACTTGACCAAGTATTTGATTTGCACTTACCTGTATCTTCTTACATCAAGATATATCAATCAATGTTCGCATGCCAACTGACGCTTGCTTATCTTCATAATGCAAATCTGTTCTTCAACAAGCAATATTTAGTGCAAAAGATTTAGGTTTACTTTGGACAACATTTACAATCAGCCTATTATTTTATAACGGAGTTCTTGCTTGCTTACTTCAGAAAATTTACCTGCAAAACATAGTGTAACAGTTGCTAGTGTTGCTTGAAGAATTTATGCTAATAAAACTTCAACTTATTCTTTTTTTGTTTCATGCATTCGAAAAATCTTTACGGAGCTGTTAATGTTAGTCTTAACTATGGTGAGTCACCAATTGAAAGGAAGAACCTATATTTCTGGTTTTGAAATTTCCAATCCGACATGAGAACATATACGCATTTTTGGTGAAATGCATTCTTATTAAGCAATCTGCGTGCGAGAGCTCGGGCTGAGCAAACATAAGATACCTGCTGCGCTGAAGCACACCAAGAAAAAGACTCAGCTATATGACTGTAACGTGCAAAGCTTGGAATAAAGCATTTTGCGAAAGTTGAACCGTATGTATAGAAATTTTTTAACATATCAGAAAGTATTTAGCAATACAAAGCGAAAAATACGACTTAAGTTCACCAATCATCAGCGGTTGCATTGATTTACCTGTACTTGATAATGATAAGCTGATAAAAGGAAACCTACACAATCTATCACCGAAAATTAAACTTCTGGCTGGATCGGATCGGGTCGACGATCAATTTCCGGATCGGAACGATAGTCAATTTTGGCTGCCGATCCGATCCGATCCATATCACTACTGCTTATGAACTTTCCTTCTAGCCCAAGAAAAAAGAAAGTTAAAGAAAATCTTAAGAAGATTTGGTCCCCTCAAACAACGTATGGCTCATATGAGATATAAATAACAGGCGTCTGAACAAAAGTGCCGGGACCCCCTTCCATGGATATAGTTAGAGGCGACATCCCTGGCTTTACGGCTGCAAATCCCCGGATTATCACCAACATCCTAAGCACTGTGGCAGGAAGGAGATTTCTCCTGCGCAACCTTTACCATATATATATATATATACTCTATATCTCTAAACGACTTCACATTTTAAACCTGAAATAATTGAAACGTTGGTTGCTGAGCCACGGAACTGGTGGTTCCGGAACATGCGGGAATTTCTCGCTAATCCTTTTCGGCAACAGTTTTTTCTTACAATTAACACTATTTTAATTAAAATCTGCAACAACGTGTTCAAGTTTTAAAAAAATTACAAAATTTATACCGATTTTAACGAAAAAGTAGAGAGTTGAACAAATAATTCCGGCGAAGGCGGACATTTTTTGTAATTTTAATGTGAATACTAATTTTTTCCTACCACTTTTACTCTGTACCCTTGGCCGTTTTTTCGTTACGACTTGTCACAGACGGCGACAGGGACTGTACTTTCTCCGGGTTGGGGGGGACCTGGACCCCCCCCCCCAGAACTCCCGCGTTAACCTATGGTCGTACCACAAAGTAAAATATTATTATGGTGTATGTGTGGGCGTGGTATGGTAGTAAATACATAGGTACCAAACATTAAAACACATAATCACGAATCACTGTAAAATATTCAACAGCTTCTGTTTGTCATATTGCTGAGCTTTCTCTCGCTACTGTTCCTTCTCCACACAGCCTTAAATACTCAACTTCGCAGATTTCTGGCCTAACTGACTAACTTTGTCTGTTGGTCCTAACTGTCTAACCTGACCTAACCCAAATAGACGTCTTATTTCTGGGAAAGTTGGCTAAACTTGTTGTTAGCAGGAGCAAATTCCATTTGCAGAAATTAGGTCAACTGTGTAGAAGGGACGAACCACGGAAGTGTAGAACATTAACTTAGCTCATTAGTTAAGTCTGATGTTTAAGGTAAAAACGCAGTGTGGTTCTAACCTGATTCAGGCGTCTGATAAACGCCCTTTGGCGACGCGTAGACGGCTTCGCCGGCCATCGTTTGGTCACTTCGATAGAAATAGAGATTAGAACGACCAGAGTAAGATCAGTAACTTCATATAGAATAGAAACGACTTCTATCCAAATCTGGTGACTTCCACTACACCTTTGTAGGATCCTAACTCAATCATAATTCAATGGAAGAGCAAATCTTTCCTCCTAAACAAACTTGAATTTTTTGCTGTAAGCTGTAATTGAGCAACCGTAGTCATTTAAGCTAACATTAAAGGACCTGTACCAAATCCTGAAGTGGTGTTTTGAATTCACGGACTTTATGTTGTGAAACTACTTTTGGATGATATGGAGCTGCTCTGTTTTGACGAGACCTTTCCCCGTTCCAAACCAGACATGTGCAGGAGGGGGAAGTTTTGGGGGGCTGAACCGGCGGCCGAAGGCAGCCGACAAACCGGATTTTTCGGTTTTTTGGCCTAAAAGTGGCCAAAATTCTGGGGGGGGGATGAGGAAACCCTGTGGGGGGTGAGCTCCCGGTCTGGGGAGGGTGAACCCCCCAAACCCTCCAAGCGCATGTATGTTCCAAACTCTTCAAGGAGTTTTAGGCAAAAATTTGTTTGTTTGTTAGAGTCATTAGAATTCAAATATGTCCTCCTAACTTGAATTTTTTCGTAAGCTGGAGGTTCCTGTGAATGATTGCATATCTACACTGTATAATTGCTGTTATCGAATTTGTTATAGTATGCTCCAGGAAATAAAATTCTCAAAAATGTCTTTACAATTTACATACAACTGCATGGCTTATTAAGCCATCTGTTTGAAATATGGGACGTACTAGCACAGGTCTGTCTAGTTATAGGTTGGGCTGCTTTTCCCCCTGTCCATAAAGGCGCGCAGCATACTTATGCATCTGCTATACGTATATAAATTAAAATGTAAAATATCCTTACTTTACTCTATTCTTACTTTAGTACAAATGTTAGGTATATATTTAAAGTATAAGCTAAATAAGTGATTCCAGTAAACCTTCGACGTTGGCCCGGTTGTTTTCGGCCGGCCCCTGCAAACGATGATTCGGCTGTTCTCAAATAATGGCTCATATGAGACATAAATAACAGGCGTCTGAACAAAAGTGCCGGGGACCCCCTACCATGGACATACTTAGCATTAGAGGCGACATTCCTGGCTTTACGGCTGGAAATGTAGGGATTATCACCAGCATCCTAAGCACTGTGGCAGGAAGGTCTATAATATATAGTTTAGGCAGCTCTTGTCTGCTAAATCTAGTCTCTCTACAGTACTTGGCATTTTAAACCTGAAATAATTGAGACGTTGGTTGCTGAGCCACGGAACTGGTGGTTCCGGAACATGCGGAAATTTCTCCCTTGTCCTCCTCAGCAATAGTTTCCAGACGCTTCACGTTTCTTCCCAGTCAAATAACTTTGGCACAGAGGAGTCACGAACACTCTGTGATCAATTTCTGGATAGTTACCTTGCATATGCAAGCTTACGTCTCGGTCACCAAGAGTGCTAAAATGAAAAGTATTTCACATGTATTAATGCAAAAGAGTTTAGCATTTTCTCTTTCTAATAAATACAGTGAACCTAACTTTAGTTCTCGGAAATTAGTTTTCTGCATTTTCGAAACAATTTAGTTTTCCAGATTTGTTGCAGATTAAAGTAAATTTTTTCGTGAGGAATCGGCCACATCATTCCATTCCACTATCAAATAGCTGCGGATCCTTTCTTAGTTATTTCGAAACCGCTCTTCGTTATAAAGAAATTAGCTAAAATGTATGCGCAACCAGGATTTTGCCTACTTTTCCCAACTTTGGCAAGAGATCACTTTCGCTAGAAAGCAGCAATCGATGCAACTAAAAAGGGTCCCTGGGTATTTATGTGTTAATTGCCTTTCTGGTTTGAGATCTAATTACAATATTTTGTGCGTTGAGGTATCTCATACACTCGAAAATCAGGTATTAAATGCCAATATCAAATCCAATAAATGAAGGATTTATTAAATTCTAAAAACCAACTGGTAAGATGCATCAAAGCGTATGCAGGAAACAGTAATACATGCTAAAACCGGATTCAATGAACTACACAGAGACTCCATGAAACACAAATTTAGTTCAATTCAAAGGTCAGTTTTTTGTATATGTAATTTAGTTCCAGCTAATAAAACAGAAGCAATAAAAACAACCAGTCCTATATATATATATACCCCAAGGTCTCTAATTTTAATTAAAATTTAGCACAAAAATGACAGTAAGGTAGTTAAAACAGCAGAATCAGCTTCAAATGACAAATAGTATACGACTGCTAATCGACACATGTCACGACTACTAAACATTCTACTTCAGAAGGCAGCGATTATAAGTTTACGATGCAATCTCATTTATGACACAATTTAATATTTTATTTTGTTCTTGCTTAATTTTATTTTTTTACATAATTATATCAAGAGCACATATGCGCTTTTGGAATGCTCTCTCTTATCTGAACAAAGCCAATGCACTGTTCGCTAACGGCTGACTCACCCAGCGCAAATTGGACCTTGGGACTCCACTCCCTCTCTTCCGTAAATCATTACCTGGTCGAAACTGGGATTTGCTCACTCGCTCTGTTTGCGTGTGCTTAACTCAACTTAACTTAACTTAAGCTTAACTGCATTAACTAAATGAACGAATCCACTTACTTTTGAACCTAATGCGCCTTTAACTTCAACTTCTTCTTCTTCTGATCTGGGCTCGTCTGCAAAATGCTATATGAGGGCACTTCAGCAAGCATCAGTCCAGCACACGTCTTCGCATGTCCATGATCCAAGACAACCAGGGGATGATGGGAATGGTTCCAACAGCTCGGTAGCATATGTAAGGAATAGTGCCACGCTTCCATGTTGATCCGAGACGGTAAATTAATACCGTGACCCCATGAGTGTGGAACCCATTCGCGCCGTTGACCAGACGGATGCCAGGGAGCACCTGTGGGGATCTCCATTTGATGGGGTCCATGTCCATCGGATTTCCCATGGAGGTGGTTCCAAACTCCCCAATTTAACTTCAACTTAACTGCGTTAACTAAATAAACATATACACTATACTTCTGAAGCTAATGGACTATGAGAAAAAGTACCTACATATTTCGGTCATACAATCCGCAACCGCATTTGTTAAATACTTACTACCGCATGACTTCAATTTTAATATGACAGCTCGTACGATTAAGTATTCAATTTGCCAATAAAGACGCAAGTTGATAAGCCAAGCCTAAGCCTCAGCCTACGCCTAAGAAATTACTTTGTTATGAGGCCTTACATGAGCGTAGTTTTGACTTTTTACACCCATCGGATCTGAAATAGAATTAATAGGTGCTAATGGTGCTAATTAATGCTACTAATAGGTGGTAAAACAGCTGCTGAAGTTTTCAAGGATTTTGCATTTGATATTTCAGCTCTCAGAAAACTTCTGAGAATTTATCCTTGTACCTAATGCATTGGTCTTGGAAACAATAGAGGCCAGAAAATATCCTCTGTGTTGTCAACTCAACAAATCCTCAACACTTTCAGAAAACTGTTCATGATAATTTTTGTGGTTCAAAAATGCAGTAGTTTTATCCAGACATATGAAGGAGGGGAAGTTCTGAAGGGGGGGTGAACCGGCGGCCACGGACCGCCGAAAAACCGAAATTTTTCCTGTTTTTTCGGTCACAAAATGGCCAAAAAACTGGAAAAATCCGGATTCTGGGGGGGGGGGTGAGGGACCCCTCTGGGGGGGTGAGTCCTGGTCTGCGGAGGGTGAACCCCCCCAAACCCCCAGAAGCACATTTATGGTTTTATTAAAAAATTCAAAAAATATGGTTCTATTAAATTTGATCACACAGAGGAGATAAGCAGTAACTTTGAAAACGATTCTACCTACCATACGCTTGAGCACGCTTACGCTTACGCTTAACTACAAGTTTGCAGTAACGGCAACGGCACAGAGTGCTATGAGAAATAGTAACTTTCCTTTTGGAACGCTCTGAAATTCTTAAAAGAATTTACGCCCAATATTGCATATTTTCAAAGTTTTGAATCTCACAGTCTGTCTTTAGACCCGGGCCTGACTTGGAGCCACGGGTACCCGGTCGCAGTTCTAACTCTGACACAAAGCAAACTGATGGCCAGTGACTTTTTATTAAAAGTACTGGTTCACTTCTATTTTCGATTTATTCTTTATTATATATTCATTATTTGTTTAACGTTTAAAATGAATTTTTCTATTTCAATGTCAGTTTATATAACAATGTAAAGGAAGCAGGCATAGCAAAGCCTGATATGGAAGTTCACCTGATGGCCTGGTGGTGTAGTGGTTAGCATGGCTGGTTTCGAAGCAGACGGGCCGAGGTTCGAACCCCGGCCTAGCCAATTCTTTGTTCAATCCTGAGTGTAACGCTGAACCTCCCTCTTTCTTTTCTTTCTTAGTTCCTGGCTTCTT
This sequence comes from Trissonchulus latispiculum, assembly GCA_030248195.1. Taxonomy (NCBI): domain Eukaryota; kingdom Metazoa; phylum Nematoda; class Enoplea; order Enoplida; family Ironidae; genus Trissonchulus; species Trissonchulus latispiculum. The sequence goes on along the minus strand of JASAND010006124.1, from coordinate 6,277 downwards.
GGGTACAAGGGTGCTTGACGCCTCCCGTCCTGGGTTTGGCTTCGGTTTCTTCCTGGTCTAGCAGCCCTGGCGGAAGCGCTACAACAACACGCCTTTTATCCTTACAGTTTTAGCTAAGCTGCTATTGTGCATTTCAGCGATTGACACTGTACATAGAAGCATGTGTTGTTATGCAGAATAAAACCAACTTGACAAAGTAACGTTCAGCAAATTTCAGCTATGCCAATGGTCGGCCAACGGCCAATTGGCTCGGCAAAATCCAAACTCCAACCAAGCCAAGCCACGCCAACCAGGGAAAAGTCTCAATCTTAACACTATTATAGTTAACAATACTTTACGCTAGTTGTAGGTCGAAGCTCTGAACAAGCCCAGTCAAGTCCATTGGTGCGAGAAGCTGTAGATGGTTCTGGTCAGACCCCAAGGAATCGTAAGCATTTCTGAAAGTCTACAGATTGAGTACTTCCATCACGACTCATTTGTGGTTCGCAGTTCCAAAACGGCTTTTTCCAGCTATTTCCAGCGACTGCTATTTAAGTGACACTTAACGGGGATTTTTTATTGTGAAGTGTAAGGTCACGGTTTTTCATGGTCTTCATCGTGGAGCATCAAAACATAAAAAAAACAAAATACAGATAGAGAAGAAGGTACGAACTGAGATTAAACAAATACTACTGAGATACTGTGCTTCTGTAGTATAGGGGCTAGCGGAAGATGCTACTACCTCTCCTCCAATTTCCTTTCATGAAGTTTTCGTTATTTCTCCTTAAAACCTCCTAAACTTCCCTATTAAAACCTTTGTCAAGATTTGAGTTTAATGCAAGACTGACTAAGCTACAGACAAAACGCTCCACATCAACTTCATAGTCAAAACAACAGTCTCACAAAAAGACAACATAACCAAAACATTTTCAGAGAATAAAACCAAAACAATTAAATGCCAAAGATTATTTCAAATACAAATTAACTAATTTCAAAGTAAACAATTAATTTAGACTTTAAACAAATTCACAAATTAACTAACTAAACATAAGGATAAAAATACGAATTACAAAACTAAACGACTAATTATAATAAAATGAAATGTCTTAAGATAACAGTTCACACGCCGGGGGTACGAAAACGGACGACCCGGTCCGTAGGTCAATCGGATTTAGGGGTTAGGATAGTCATTGGTTGGGAATTGTCTAACTGGCACAACCGGCAAAGGTGCCAGCACAGTAGTGAAAGATCCATTTTCCACAAGGTACAGTGGGAAGTAGGCTCTTGGTCCGTTGGTCGTGGATGAAGCAACCATCTGTCCGACGTTGCTAGGACAGTGGTTCAATCCTGAAGTCGACGGTCGGACCGAAGCTGTAGGAAACCTACGAGCTCTGCATCCAGCGTTTCCATTTCCCTGAAACATAGAATTAGTTACTGTTAACTGTGGAACCTGAGCATAATTTGCTGCAGGATACAAAGTCGAAAATTGCGAAGAAACTTCGGGCCTTGTAAGCAAAGGTCGGAGACACCGTGGTGTTCCAGTTGGAACGAACACAGATTGGTGCTCAGAAAACAACTTAATGCGAGGTTCGGGAATTTTAGGTACTGTAAACATTGAATGACCCGATGGTAAATTTACAGACGGGTACAAAGGTTGTACGCCGTAGTTTGGAACTGTACACAGACTCTGTGTGACGGCAGGTACTCTACTTTCAAATTCGGAGCTTGAGCTAACCGTAGTTGGAGTAAAACTGACAGTTGCTACGTTTATGTTAGCTGTGGTTACAACGGCAGCTGTAACAGTGTAATCTTTATCGGGCAGTGTGACATTGCCTTGTGTGAGGTTTATTTCAGTTTCGTCGATCGGTCTCACACCGTGAACACTTAGTGAACCTTGGTCTGAGTTTTGTGGCAATGATTTAGTAGCAAATTCTTGTGCCATTAATACATGATCCTCATTTTCAAGGTTAACTATACCTGTTACCTGTGGATTTGTATTTACCTGCACTGATTGTAAAGTAACTGCTAGTTTAGGGATTTCATCACTTACTGAGTTAGATTCAGCCAAAGACTGAGATCTGTCCTGGAGCTGTCGAACGTGCAGACAGTTTTTCTGGCACGGCGATAGCTCTGATTGCTTCTTCGTTTGGTACTCAGCAGTGGTGAACTTCCTGTTGCACCCACCCTAGGCGGGCACAAAACCAGACCAGAGATCCATCAGCAGGCGAGTCCCGCGGGGAGTCAGATGCAGAGGGTCTTCGTACAGAGTGGGATCAAGATTAAGGTGGCGTCGTTGTGGCAAATTCAGACGACCAGCTTCATTGTCCCTCTCCTGGCGAAAGAAAGAGTCCTCCGGGACTGCCATGTACTGGAAACCTGCAGCACGACAACTTTCCTGAAGGAAGAGGTCAAATTCCGGGTAAATTTTTGCGGGAAGTACAAACTTTTCCTGTGGGATGAGAGAAGACACAAAGACCTTCGAAGCCACACGGCCCAAACAGTTTCGCATTTGGCGAAAGCTGTCTTCCCAGTCGCGGCGGCTTTCCAGAATGTCCAAAGTGGCAAGATTTACTATGATGAATTCATAGTCATCTAAATTGACATTCCAGTCGCGCACCAACCTGGGCGCGTCGGCCATTTTCGTTCCGCCTCTGATTGGCAAATCGGAATTTTCAAGCCAACCAAGATGTTTCAACAAAGAATTTGAGATTACCAAGCCGGCTCTGTTGGGATGAGGAAGTACCATTCGTTGGCACAGATCCGCCAGAGCGTAAGGACACTCAAAGTGCACATCCGGATGTCCAATGAGATGGAAAAACTGCTGGACCACATCCCCGTGGTGATTCACACCGAGCCAGGAACCAGGGCGTAAAGCCATGGTGGCTTGAGCAGAGGCTTCCGTTTGCCAAAAGAGATCTCTGCCACAAGCAACGAATATGGTATTTGGAGCACAGCTATCGAGATATTCTCGGAAAGCTGCACATTGCGAATGTAGAAGGAAAAGAACGGACAGGCGAATCTTATCCCGGACCACGGTCCACGCTGGGCAATCTGGCAGATTGAAGGATCGGATACAGTTTCGCAAAGCATCGACACCTTGCGAAGGGCCGATCTGGAGCAACTCGTCGGTACGGTGGGCGAATCCAAACTGCTGCAATTGGATGAAGGTTATCAACTGCTGGTGGCACCAAAATATCAGATCAGTGCCCGGAATCGTTATCTCCGTTTGGTAGTAGATGGATAACGGACACTGATGATCTGTGATGTTCATGTAAGGTGGATCTTGATGGTTCGGTCCATTTCCAACTTGCTGCGAGCGGCCAGAAGAATCAGCATTATCGGCCTGTTGGGAGGCTTGAGCACCAGCATGAGATGGTCTATCCCGAGGTCGAGCGCCCGAATCTGGTCGGCTGGAGCGATTTGTCTCGGGCGGGGGGAATTTTTGCCGTTTCATCTTCCGACGATCACTACATTCGCTGTCGCTGGAATCAGGCGATCCTTGGTCTCCACGTCTGGGACGCATCACCTGAAACCACAAAGGAAATATAGATAATACATGTCGAGATCGTAAGTTGTAAGGTTTGGATTGTGTATTTGTAGGACTCTGCACTTTAAGGGCAGGAGTCTGTTCTTTCTTGTCTTCAGCATTTTCGCGGCTAACCTGCATTTTTAGTAGCTCATGACTAGCATTCCTACTAATGTAGGGAATAGCCTTATTTACGTGGTACCACTGAGGATTTGCTACTGGGTTGCTTTCAAGTTTAGCCAAGATGTTAGGGTACTTTACGTCAACAATCTTATAGGGTCCAAGGTATCTTTCTTGGAGTTTGGGGGACAGTCCTACCGTTGTACGGTCATTTCGTAAGAGTACTAAACTACCAATTTCATAAGTTGGATTATTGGCTGTTTTATCATACTGCGCTTTGTATGATACCTGAGATTTTGTAAGTGTTTCTTGTGCTGTTTGCCAAGCACGCTGAAGTGCTTGTCGCAAGTGGAAGGCGTAGGTATCAACTCCCTTGTTAGATTTGGCATTTGGATTTAGGCTTAAATCAATTGGAATGGGGATATCGCGTCCATACATTAAGTAGAAAGGAGTTTCCTTAGTACTAGATTGCGGCGCAGCACGGAGGCAGAACAACGCTGCCGTAACGTACTCGTCCCAGTCTTTTTGCTTTTTGTCAGTAAACATTCTTAAAATAGTCATTATCGAAGCATGCTGTCGTTCGACTTGACCGTTACATTCGGGGTGGTAAGCTGTAGTCTGTACTTTGCGGATTTTAAATAGGTTACAAACTTCTTTTACAATTGCAGACAGAAAATTTGCACCTCTGTCAGAAACCAGCGATTCCGGAGGCCCATAACGACAAATTATGTCATCAAACAGGTGCCTTGCAATCGTGGTGGCTTTCATGTCTTTGATAGGGAATGCTTCAGGAAATTTTGTGAAAGAGTCGACAAATTCTAATAAATACTTATTTCCTGTCAAAGTTTCGGTTAATGGTCCAGTAATGTCAACATGTAGTCTGACCCATGGACCAGATGGTTCCAATGGATACAATGGCGCTTTGGGCTTAATGTTAGCATCTTTATTTTTAGCACACAACTCACAAGAGTTGACATAATTTTTGATTTCACTTCGATAGTGCGGCCATACGTATCTCTGTTTGATGCGTTGGTATGTTTTGTCGAAACCTAGGTGTCCTCCTAGACAGGAATCATGGTATGCATTGAGAATAATGTTCCTCAATGTTGTTGGTACGACAATCTTTTGGGTAAACCTATCTTCCTTCGGTGATTTGAAGACTAAAAATTTGTCCGATGTTAATTTGCAGTTACTGGCAAAAATCCGAAGTCTTTTGGACAGTGAGGTTAATGGCGTTCGCTTATTTAAAGCTTCAATCACCGTTGAAAGATCAGCATCTTTTAACTGTTCTGTTCGCAACACTGAACGAGACGGGATAGTTTCAACTAAAGCACAGATCCTGCTGAGGGCATCTGCATTGGCGTTTGTTTTACCAGGCCTATAGTCAATTTCGAAATCGTAGTTTTGTAAGACCATGGCCCATCGTGCCAATCTAGGAGCCGGATTCTTTACCGTTAGCAGCCATTTTAACGGTTGGCAGTCAGAAATAACTTTGAACTTTTGGCCGTATAGGTAACATCGAAAATGTTCAATGCTCCACACTAAAGCAAGTGCTTCCTGTTCAACTGCAGGATACTTTCTTTCATGTTTGTTCAAGGAGCGACTAGCATAGGCGATGACATGCTCCTTACCATCATGGAATTGACTCAGAACACTGCCAATTCCTGTCCCACTGGCATCGCAATGTATTACAAATTGTTTAGCAAAATCTGGAAATGCAAGTATGGGTTCGGAGCATAGTTTGTCTTTTAGAGTTAAAAACGCTCGCGAACAGTCATCTGTCCACTGAAAATTCGTTTCCTTACGAAGAAGAGTATTGAGTGGTTCGGCTATTATTGCAAAATTTCTGATAAATTTTCGGTAATAGGACGCTAATCCTAAGAATCTGCGTACGTCAGAAGCATTTTTCGGCTGAGGATAATTGGAAACAGCCTTAGTCTTTACTGGGTCAGGTTTTGTTCCTTCTGCGGAAACCACATGTCCAAGAAAAGTTACAGAAGACATTGCACATGAGCACTTTTTAGGCTTCAATTTTAGGTTGTGTTTCTGTAACCTTTTCAAGACAGTGTCAATATCAGCCAGATGTTCGTCAAACGTTTTACTGTATATTAAGATATCGTCAAGATAGCAAAGGCAAATTTTGTAATTTAGACCAGCTAGAGCAAAATCCATAAGTCTTTCAAAAGTTGCAGGGGCGTTTACCAACCCAAAAGGCATACAGTTAAATTCCCAAAGCCCCATGAAAGAAGAAAATGCAGTTTTCTCTCGGGAAGACGGGTCCATCTCGACTTGCCAGTACCCTGAGCAGAGGTCAAGAGTTGAAAAGTATTTTGCATTTCGCAATGAATCTAGGAGCCTATCAATCCGTGGGAGGGGATAGGTGTCAATTTTCGTTACCTTGTTAAATGCTCTGTAGTCTACGCAGAATCTATCTGTACCGTCTTTTTTCTTAACAATCACAATAGGGCTTGCCCATGGTGATGTGCTGGGTCGGATGATTTTCTTCTCCAACATTTCGTTGATGTGTTTTCTAATGATTTCCTCTTGCTTATAGGGTATTCTATATGGCTGTTTCTTAATTGGTCTAGCATCGCCAGTGTCAATGGTATGGCGAACTATGTTAGTTCGGCCAAAATCGTAAACTGAGCTAGC